>CM071928.1:56278010-56451103 GCA_016081115.2 Rehmannia glutinosa | reverse complement strand
CGCCTCCCCTCCCTCTCCTCTCTTCAATAAGGGTATCAGCGTGCCTTTGAGTGAAAAAGTCACTTCATTTGTCTATACTTATCTATCAATAATAGCTATTTTTTCAATTTTCATTAGTACCACATTATCCTCTTAAAAGAATATGTCTATGAAAATAGAATAAAAGTACCTCAATGAATAAAGAATGTTTTTGACAAGAAAATTAAATTAAGATATTTATTCATTTCAAATCCTCAGTTTAGGATGTTTGAACTAAATTTGGTTGTCAATTGTAGAATTTATCACAAAAAATAAATAAAGCCAACTGTTAACAAAATAAATTTGTTTGCTAATTTCATAAAAATACCACTAAACTTGTAAAATAGAAATTTGAATTTTTTTATTAAACTAAAAATAAAGAAACTTTGTATTTTAATGGAAGTATTTCAATTAAAAAGAAAAATTTAGTGAGAAAATTTAATTTTATTTTAAATCAATGAACGAAAAATTAGCTTAAAACATGGTATTAATAATATTTTGAGAAAATATGGATTATTATTATTATTATTATTATTATTATTATTATTATTATGGTTTCAAACATTTCCAAAATCAAAGAACTTTCTTCTTCCAAATTTCGGTGGTAATCGGGCACCCATGGGCAGCAGTTGTAAAACTCTAACTATAGGATTGCAACACACCAGATCATTCCCATTGCCTTCTTCTGACATCCTGTACATTTTCTCAATTTGATCAATTATCCTCCACTCAGATCCAATTCGGAATTTTCACACATTTCACACACATACATACAACTGTTAGTATCGGTACATAATTATCGAAATTTGAATTAAACAATGTCGAGCGACGGTGACGATTTGGACGAGGATGAGCTGTTGCAGATAGCGCTGAAAGAGCAAGCGCAGCGCGATCTCAATTACCATAAACCCTCGCAAGCTACGTCGAAGCCTGTCCGCACTATGTCAGCCTCCGTCTAACCGCGGGCCGTCCGCCTCAGGGAGGAACCTCAACGCTGCGCCGCCGCAGCAGAAGAAGGGGATCAATCAGCAAAGAAAGCCGTCGTTGGATGAGGACGAGGATTCGAGGTTGAGTTGCTAACATCATCAGGAGACGAAGATGATCGCGGCGGCGTGGTTCCGAGGAATCGCGTCGGGAGGGAGAAGAGGATGACAAAGCGTGGATGGAGAGGAGCCTGAGCTGCTGGAGGCGCGTTGATGAAGTTGAGGTATAGTATATGGTTAGATGCTTGTGAATATATTATTTATGTCTGCAAGCACGTGTTGTATTGGAATCATTTATTGAAATTGGATTGGTCAAGTTTAGTTTATTTTGAACTGGAGTTTTGCTGAATTTTCATTGTTTCAGAACATTCTAGCTAAGCTTTCTTCAATGCAACTTCAGGAGGTGACCGAGTCTGGACGATGACATTGCTGGAGCCCATTCTATATATTCCATTTACTATAGAGTTCCTAGGAATCATTGGAGGAATGTTTCCATTTAAAATAACTTGTTCATTATTGTGTTTGTACAAATTAATTTAATGGATGCCGGTGATTGATGTTATTTTGAGTGGCTTATTGCTCTGTGTAGTTTACTGTATAGTAGACATTTTGCACACATTCGAGAGCCATATTTTTGCATACTTATTTCTCCTCAAACCATGTGTATTGCATAAGTCACTGAATAGACTAGTGCTAGTGAGTAGAGGAATGCTTTCTGGTATAAGATACTGAATAACTGTGTTCAAATGCTGTGCTGTTTTTTTGACCTCATTTTCTCTCACATACAAGCTTGTCTAGTCTTAAAACATAAACCCTTTGATTAATAATGTTTCAAGTAGTTTTAAAATTTAGTGGTTTCTTTGTTTCATGTATTTTGATTTCAAGTTGAAATTGGATATTTTCTAATTAACCCAGACAGAGATATCTAGACTTGAATTGTTCAATTAATATTTTATGGGGTGCCTTTTTGGTCTTTGCTGAGTTCACTCAGATTATTTAATCTGCCTCCTCAGTCGCTACCCAAGAAGTGAACCACCAATTGGATTTGAAGGTCTGAAGTGTGCTTACAGGCCAAGCACTAATATTTGAATGCAGAAATAGCTTATCTCTGTTGTTGTTCCTCAGTCCGGCTTTCATGAGTAATTATTGCATGGTGTTAATATGTTTATTTGTTATTTATTGCTAACTGCAACCTTTGAAAAAAATTATTTGTTGGAACTTTTTTGGCAGCTTGCCCGGAGGGTCCGCGAGATGAGGGATTCAAAAGCAGTTCCTGTGGCTCAAAAGATTGAACGGAAGCCGAAAGGACTATCCAGTGTACAGTCACTTCCCAGGCATGGAATGGGTGGATCCTCTTGGACTGGGGTAATTTTTCATATTTGATTTCCCTCCCCCTCAGTGTTTTGCTTCTGATTGCTTGCTAACCTGATCTCATGTATGGACAGGCTAATTAACCACAAAACATTTAGGTTGATCAGCGATAATGTTGCAAATGCTCCTTCCTCCATGATGTGGAACCTCTTGATCCAAATGCCTGGGGTATTTGCTTTATTGTTTGTTGAGCTATATTGCATGTTTAGTTTTATTCAGTTAGAAGTAAATGATCTTCCGCACCTAGTTAAAGAACATGGCCATATTCAGATATTAGCTTCCTAAAAGATGGTATCCATCTGGAGATGCTTCATCTTCATGTGGCTCCCAAAAAGAAAAGAAAAAGAACGAAAAACAAGGAACCATGAACAGTGATTCATGCCATTTGAATTCTATGTTTATAAAATGTTGAAACTTCCATGATGGGATGAGCGCAGCCATGTTATTGTAAAATAGTTTGGGTTGAGAGTTCAACTGTATAATTTTTCTCATCTGGGAAGTGTGGATACTTAGTTGGTCAGCCCACTTGATATTGAAAAGTCCACATTCCATATTTACAGGCAATAATGTTGTTTACACATCTCAGGATACAAGTTAGGAAACATGCTTCTTGAATCGAGATATCTGAAATACACAATTTAGTGTGAGATATTTGAGGGACCTCGAAGTCACAACTTTATTCCCTAGTGCAGCTTATGGAAAATGTGACTTATAGCTTATATTTCATGGATTTTTGTGGAGTTAATAGCTTTCAATCTAGAGTTCATTGATGCTCATGGTGGCGCATAAGAAAGTGGAAATATTTTACTGCATTACTTATTCCTATTTTGTCTTCTCATTCACTATACTTCTGCTCTGATCCAAACTGTGGTAAAATATTTTTTCTGTTAATTTTGCTTATATTGTTTCTTATGCACTATTTTCTCATTAGCAAACACTTAATATTTTGAAAAACCTTCCGTCATATATTGGGTAATATCCCATGATTTGAAAGCATCATCTTTCCTTCATTCTTAATATCCACAATTTTTAACCTTCATTAGAAACTTCAGATATATAGTATATGTGGTAACTTGTCATTGTATATTTGCCTGCCATATGGTTTTGTGTACCAGAGGTGGAATGAAGATTTGGATTACCAAGTGCACATGCTGGGTGGGAGTGGTAGTCAGCCATAGAAAATGATGTTAGTTTATGTAACATGATTCTCAGAACATACTCAGTTAGCAGCATTACCCTTCTTTGATGGTAGTAAGTTCAGTTTATCGTCTTACACGGTAAAGAGTTTGGTGATTGAGCAGCCATCCATGAGTTGGATGCCCTTAAAGGAGTTATGCTATTGTGCTGCAAAGGGATCCGTTGAATCCTGAGAAAGCTTTGTAATTCATTTTCTCTCATTCAATAAGGATAGAGAAGTTTAAAAAGCTCCTTTTGCCCAGTTGGCTTGTGGCAGTGGAGGCACGGGGGTTTTCGTCGTTCTAGTATTTCATGGTGATTTTATAAGATCTTCTTGCAGTATCGTGATGTTCATGACAGTTGAAAACTTCAACATTTATGCAACACTATAATTGCATTCCTTCTTCATTTATTCCATATAGAATCTCACTAAAAGAAAGAAATGAAGCTCAGACTCTAGACCTGGTGATCCGGTTACCTATTATGTGCTTCTTGTATAATAATTAGTAATGGATGTTATTAACACCTCAAAATCTCTCTGATTTTTTCGGCTTATTTTGTAATTTGTGCTCTTAGTTTTAAAATTCAATTGCATTGTGGCTCGTAGTGGTCATCTCATTCTGCAAATGTGCACTGGGTATCGAGACATATAATTGCTGGGTATTTATTTATAGGATCGATCATATTGACCCCTTGCAGTTGCTGGAGGCAACATTGTTTTAAAAACCTTAAGGAAAGATTAAATTATGGATTTCAAAAAATGTAGATTTTGATTATGGACTGTCAGGAAGTTTTGATTCATGCACTTGTGGTTGACTTACAGTGTTTGAGTTACAATGTATTCAGTTTAAGTTGCAGAGAAGATGGTTTTGGTGGTTTTAAAGGCAACCTTGTTTACATGGTTTTGCAGAAAAATTAAACTATTACTCGGAGAAATTCGATGCAAACTTTTTTATATCACGGGTCCACCTAGATACTAGTGCTGCAGATTTGGAATCTGGTGCTCTTTCACTAAAGAATGATCTTAAAGGAGCGTACCCAACAGAAAAAGCAGTTGGTCAAAGAGAACTTTGATTGCTTTGTCTCTTGCAAGACCACTATCGATGGTCAGTTGGGCATAATAGCACCTAACTTTAATGCTCTTTTGTGAATCATTTCAGCTTTCAACTTCTAAAAATGCTTTTGTTTTATTTCAGATATTGAGTCAAAGTTGAAACGAATTGAGGAAGACCCTGAAGGTGCTGGAACCTCCCACTTATTTAACTGTATCCAAGGAGTCAGTTCGCTTTCTAATCGTGCTTTCGGGCCTCTATTTGAGAGACAGGTAGGTAGGATCGAAATCCTGGATAGTTCATTAATACATAATGGAGTTATTGTAGGTCATCCTTGAATAGTTCTGATTGAACCACTGATATTCTTTAAGGCTCAAGCGGAGAAGATAAGGTCTGTCCAAGGAATGCTTCAGAGGTTCCGAACACTATTCAACTTGCCCAGTGCAATTCGTGGAAACATTAGTAAGGGTGAATATGATTTGGCTGTAAGAGAGTACCGAAAAGCAAAGTCAATTGTTCTGCCTTCACATGTATGTCTCCCTTGTTTCACATTATGCATCCATCATGATATCAAGTATGTAGACACCCTTAAGCTGTTAAAACTGAGGTCTGGATGGCATCCTGTATCTATGTTGTAGCCATTTGAGAATTTATTTTGCAGTCCATGTTCATTTTTGCTTATGAATTAGGTAGATCATGTGCTTTGATCCTATTAATCTGGCTTGTAAAGTTATTTTTCCTGTCCAACACCTACCCTTTCTTCCTGAATTAATGCTGTAAACAGTAGGTTAAATATGGTGTCATTGGTAATTCCCAGAGAAATTTTGTTGGCAAGCAGCTGTTCAACTGATCTGTGATGGGTTTGGGTTTGCTTAGTTTGTAAAGGGTTTTGTTGGTCCTGTCAATTCAGTGTATGGGCATTGTTAATGGGGTCATATTACACACCGATAGGGTTTTGTCAGAGTAGTCATATTATAGTGCTGAAACTTTTGTTTTGTGGTGGATGCGACCTAGCCTAAGTAGGAATCTCTGGGAACAGTTTCTGTGGCTGTGGCCAGTTCTAAATGCTGTGGAATTTGTAGTTACCTTCTTCTAGTTGCACATGGTGGAAAGGAATTTTCATCCTGGTTTTCTGCTTCTCCCACTATATGCATATGATAATTTCATTTTCTTTCTTTCTTTCTTTCTTCTTCTTCTTCTTTCTCTCTCTCTCTCTCTCTGTGTGTGTGTGTGTGTGTCTCTCTCTCTCTCTCTCTCTCTCTCTTTCTTTTTTTCCCTTTTTTAATTGGGTGGGGACTGAGGGCGCACTTGGTTCATATCAGATTTTGAGTTAGCAAGGATTTCTCTATGAAGAACCTTTCTCATGGATTGTTAATTCTTTTTGGTGTCATTGCAGCATTTTGCAATCTTGTTTTTTCCTCTTACAACTTTATCATTTAGTTCCAGCATATTCAATTGTGTGCAAATGAAACTAGTTTTCACATGTAATTCAATATATTGAAATTCAAAGTGGGAATCCTGATAGCTTCCATGAGGTTTTTGTGGCTGCATGTTAAATCCCTCCTTTGTTTGGTGTCTTGTGATATGGCAACATTTTGAAACAACGGTTTAGAGTATGTTTATTGTCCCAAATGTTTCTTATCTCATGGCATGCTATGAATATTATGTACCCTTATTGATCATGAAGTTACTTAATTCTCCTAAGGAAATCTCTCGGTATTTTGACTGGTACATGACTCAAGAAAAGTGATGATTGGAGTTTGAGTTCCTGTCTTTAATAAAAACTAAGGATGTCAAATTGATTTTTGATATTTACCTTCTTGAAGTGAGTGTGGAACTTTTTGAATTTGCAGGTAGGAATTCTTAAACGTGTCCTTGAGGAGGTTGAAAAAGTAATGCAAGAGTTCAAAGGCATGCTTTACAAGGCTATGGAAGATCCGAATATTGATCTAACAAATGTAAGATCTATTATGTATGTTTCTAAAAATAATTTTCTGGCAAGCAAATACATGTAATAATACCATTGTGTTCTGCCGGTACAAAAGATGTATTATTGGACATGTTCTAAGAGGAGTTGACTTTGATTTCTTGGTGTCTGGTTTTTACTTCGCCTAAAGACTAATTTCAAAGTGAATTGTCAATTATTTGGATAGTTTGTTGGCTTGTTTTATCAAATAGTGTAGGAGAAATGGCACCAAAAAAGTTAGCTTAAGTGGAAGTAAGTTAGTCCATTTGACTTGTTCAAAAAAAAAAAAGTTACTTTTGATGAGTAAAGGACATTTTATTTTTATTTGACCAGTTGGCCTCTTTTTTTTGCTTCAAAAAGCTGGTATTCTTAGCACATTGGTATTGCTATTTCATGTATCGTTACGAGAGATTATGCATCACTCCCTCTCCCAAGACACACGGCACTCATTTGTTCATGTGTACTCGTAAAAGACAAAACAAAACATAAAGCAGACACAAATGCATTAACAAGGCTGTTTGTCACGGCGAAGGATTTTGCTTAAGAAATTTTAACATGCTGAGATTGGACGGATGAGGAAATTCTTTACGATTGATATCAATATAAATTGTTCAGAAAGAGATGACAGTTTATATTACCCAGTGTTTTGGTTGAGCGTGGACCTTTACTTTTTTTCACGTATAACTCCAACTGGTAGCTCAATGGTTATTTGATGTTTAATGTAGCTTGAAAATACTGTGCGGCTTTTACTGGAGCTTGAACCTGAGTCAGATCCCATAAAGCATTACTTGAATATACAGGTGAGAAATTGTATATCATATTGCTGATCACTGCCAAGCTTCTTTAATTGATGATTCTTTAAGTAGTTTCCTCTCCGTCTACCCAAAATTTTGATCGAGGAACCTAGTATGTTCCTTTCTCCCTATATCTATTTTTTTTGATACCTATCCTCCTATTAAAGATAATTGAAAATGAGACATTTGTAGTATTCCTGTGTTCCCGATTACCATATTATTTGACTTTGCAATGGAAGTATCTTAATTACGGCGAGACAATTATTTTGCTTAATTTGGTGTTTGACTGTGCACCAGAACCGCAAAATAAGAGGTTTGCTTGAGAAATGCACTTTAGATCATGAAGCACGAATGGAGAATTTGCAGAATGAGCTTCGTGAAAAAGCACTGTCTGATGCAAAATGGAGGCAAATTCAGCAAGATATAAATCAGTCAGTAAGTGCGATATTAGACTATTACTGAATTTGTTTGGAGGTGGTTCCTTCTATTCAATAGTTTTAAATCAATAATTTCATGTATATTTATCAGGCAGGTGTGGATTACTCTCTCAGTGCTGTAAACTCCCATCTTGCTGGAGATTTATTCCCAGCAGCAGAAACATCTAGTGAAGAACTGGATGCTCTTCGTGGTAGATATATTCGGCAGTTAACTGGTGTACTTGTTCATCATGTACCAGTCTTTTGGAAAGTAGCACTTTCAGTTTCCAGTGGAAAATTCGCCAAGGTATATTGTCAAGCCCGTCATGTGATATTGTTTTCATTTTATTGCTATGAGGGCTTTCACCTTGGGATGAGCTGCAGTGCATAAACATGAATGGTGGCCATAGTATTTCCTTAAAATATTTGTATATGCTTCTTACACAATCAACCTTGTGTAACAAAAATGGGATCATTAGGTAGTTTCTAACAGTGATGAGCAAATCGGCTTACAACTCTCCAATTAAGAAGAATTTGATGTTTTGTTTTGTCATATACGTATTATGTTTGTATTTATTCACATTATTAATCTAGGATATTATTTATTTGTTTCCAATTAGAATCTATGTTATGGTGTTGGTTCTTCTCTTCTTGATATGAACCTCTTTTCTTCTTCAGTCTTCGTCTACTGACCCAAGCACAAATAGTTCCATGAATAAAGCTGAGGATAAAGTCGGAGATCTTGATGAAGTCGCTGGCATGATACGCAATACTCTATCAGCATATGAGTCTAAGGTAAATGCCATTTCTCTAAAATGTTGATGTGAGAATTTTCCGAGGGTTATAAGGATTCCTGTTCAATAAAAAAGGAAATAAATAACTCTAAGATTTGCACTATTGATATCTTCTGATGGATTTCCAATATCTTGGTTAGAATGAGCTATGGAAGTCTATTACTTTTGACTATCTGGAATACTCTTCTGGGACTTGAGTATACTTAAATTTGTCTATTGTTGTAGGAAAAACTTGATTGCTATTATTTTGTACAGGTCCTCTGCACATTTCGTGATCTTGAAGAATCCAATATCCTCAGCCCATACATGAATGATGCCATAAAGGAGATCTCCAGAGCAAGCCAAGCTTTTGAAGCAAAAGAATCAGCGCCTCCAATCGCGGTACAATTTAGCTTAAACACAAAACAAAAGGAAAAGAAAATCATGTTCCTAAAGTTTCTTTTTCTGAGGTTAATTTCCTTGTTATTGTTTGGGTGTATCATTTTGTGAATGCAGTCTCAGCGTTGAGAACACTTGAATTTGAGATCTCAAAGATCTATATACTCAGGCTTTGTTCTTGGATGCGGAGTTCAATAGAAGAGATATCAAAAGATGAATCCTGGGTCCCAGTGTCTATTTTAGAAAGAAATAAGTCACCGTATTCTATCTCATCATTGCCTCTGGTATTTCGTGCGGTTATGATCTCAGCAATGGACCAAATTAATGAGTGAGTTCCTAAATTCTAGTGTCTTTGTTATTCTGTTTTTCTGCATCAAGATTTGTTCCACCCATGTGCTTACTATGACAGAGTTGTAAAGAAGAAAATTTAAGCTTAGGCACATCAAGGATAGAAAAGTAGGTGATAGAACCTTATGTTTGCTAAACATGAAACAACATTCTTTCCTTTTTTCTTCCTTCTTTTTCTGTGGTTGGGGTTTTACTCCGGGGGTGGAGGGGAGAAAGTGTTAACGAGGTTAAGTTAGCGGAGTGCCTGAGCATATAAAACATTTCCTCTTCACAAAGACAAGTATTATTCATATTATTTTGTTATGGGTTTGACCATAATTTCTCATGAGGACGATTAATCCAACATTCATTTCTCTTCCCCGGCTTCTGTAGATAAGCTAAATAAACCAGAAATTATTCAAACTGTGAAAGGAGAGAAGGAGAGGGACTGTTCCATTCATTCTGAAAAGTGTGAAGTGCTTGTTACATTCCAAAACAGAAATAGAGCCAGCTATTTATACCTAAAAGGAAAGGAAATGGAAATATGCTTTTAACTACAGTGCAAGGTAAAACGTAATAAAGGAACAAATAGAAACGTGTTTCAATAACAAGCTAATACTCTCAATAGCCCCCCCTCAAGATGGAACATGGTGAACATCTTGCAAGCCTAGAGAACCAAGCAACCTGTTGAAAGCTGAGGGACCAAGAGTGAAGAGGTCGGCAAGCTGAAACTGAGAAGAGACCTTTTGGGGAAGCACAAAACCAGCTTTGAACTGATCCCGAACCAAGTGGCAATCGATTTCCAAATGTTTTGTCCGTTCATGAAAAACAGGATTGGCTACAATGTAAAGGGCCGCCTGATTATCACAGAGTAAAGGGATGGGTTTAGGAATGTTGAGTTGAAAATCTGCAGCTATATAGCTACACCAGAGCAGCTCACACACAGTCATGCTCAAGGAATGGTACTCAGCTTCAGCTGAGGATCTAGAAACCGTTTGCTGCTTTTTGGTTTTCCAGGAGATGAGGCAATCCCCTAAGAAAACACAATACCCTGTCAAAGACCGTCTAGTATCCACACAAGCCCCTAAATCAGCATCACAATATGCTCGAAGGGTGGAAGAGCTGCTGGCACTGTAAAACAACCCAAGAGAAGGATTCCCTTTCAAATATCTCACAAGGTGAAGGGCAGCATCCCAGTGCTCAGTGCAGGGATTGTTGACAAACTGACTGAGCTGTTGAACACCATATGCTATGTCAGGTCTAGTGAGATTAAGATAGAGTAATCTCCCCACAAGTCTCCGATATCGATCAGGCTGAGAGAAAGGAGAACCTGTGTTACCAGCCAGTTTCAAACCTTGAGGCAAAGGAGTAGAGGCTGGCTTACACAACATAAGACCTGTATCCTCCAAAATATCCATCACATACTTCCTCTGATTTAAAAAAGTACCAGATTCTGTTCGAGCAATTTTCAGCCCTAAGAAGTACTTAGCAGAGCCCATGTCCTTGATAGTAAAAGCTTTATGCAGATAAGCTTTAACCAATGTGATCTCTTCATCATTGGAATCAGTAATAAGGACATCACCCACATAGACCAACAAAGCTAAAAAAGAAGCAGCAGACTTCTTAATGAACAAGCAATGATCAAAGGCAGATTGCACAAAACCAAACTCAGTCAACTTGCTGCAAAACTCAACATGCCATTGTCTAGAAGCTTGTTTCAATCCATATAAGCTTCTCTTTAAATGACAAACTTCACCAGGGCCTGCCTTAGTGTAACCTTCAGGGGTTGCATATAGATATCCACATCAAGAAAGCCATGTAAAAGCATTATTTATATCCAACTGGTGTAGGCTCCATCCCTGAAAGTAGAGACTGCCACAAACAGTCTCACTGTAACAAGCTTTGCTACTGGGGAAAAACTATCCCAATAGTCTTCCCCATAAACCTGGTTGTACCCCTTTGCCACTAGTCTAGCTTTATACTTGTCCACTGTACCATCAGGGTGCAGTTTAATTCTAAACACCCATTTGCAACCTATAGCCTTCTTAGAGGGAGGTAAGGCTGCAAGAGTCCAAGTATTATTGCTTTCCAAAGCCTCAAGCTCCTTGGACATGGCCTCAACCCATTTAGAATCAAGAGCAGCCTGTCTATAGGAGGTAGGCTCCTGCAAGTGGGTAATATTGGCAAGAAAGAAGTGTACTGGGAATTCAACAAAGAAGAGGTGCGAAAAGGAAAGGTGTGCAGAGGGTACAAAGGGGATGCATTACCTGACAACTGAGGAGTAGTCACTGTTGTAGGCTGGAGAGTCTGTGCAACACAAGTGACATAATCTTTGAGCCAAGCAGGAGGGTGTGAAGATCTGGGAGGTTTTCTTAGTGCAATGGGCAAAGAGGTAGGAGAGTCAGGTGTGGGATCAGGACTAGGAGCTGAAGAAGTGGAAGAAGTAAGATCAGGAGAAGAAATAGGCACAAAAGGCATGGGAAGAGAGGAAGGATCTGGTGCAGAGTGATGATAGGGAAATTCATGCTCAACAAAATGAACCTCCCTAGTAACTAAGAATTTTTGTGTTTGCAAATTGAATAGCTTGAAGCCCTTTTTACCAGTTTCATAGCCAAGAAAGAGACATCTGTGTGCCCTTAGATCAAATTTCCCTTTGTGGGGTTGGATGTTAGTGGCATAGGCTAAGCATCCGAATGGCTTGAAAAGGGAATAGTCTGGCTGGCACCCATAGAGAATCTCATAAGGGGATTTCCAGAGTAAGAGAGAGCTAGGCAATCTATTGATGATATAGGTAGCTGTGAGTATGGCAAAGTGCCAGAAGTCAAGGGGCAAATGAGAGTGAAAGAGAAGGGATCTAGCAGTATTAAGCAAGTGTCTATGTTTTCTCTCCACTCTACCATTTTGCTGTGGAGTGTAAACACAAGACCTTTGATGAATGATTCCATGTGACTGAAATAAGGATTGGCTATTTTTACTGAGGAATTCACTACCATTGTCAGTTCTAAAGGCTTTAACAGAAGTATTGAACTGAGTTTTAACCATTTTAATGAATATGTCAAGGTAATGACAATTTTGACTCTTATGCTGCATGAGAAAAGTCCAGGTGCATCTACTATGATCATCAACCAGGGTCAATATATAAGGAGCAGTGTAAAATTTTGTCCCAGAAGTGTAAGGCCCCCATATATCAGCATGAACAATATCAAATAAACCAGAAGCATGGGAAGTACTTAATGGAAAAGGCTTTCTGTGTTGTTTTGATTGATGACAAGTATCACAATTCATCAAAGCAGTTTTAACATCATGAGTACACATGGATTTCAAAAAAGGAATATGTTCTAAAGTATTATAAGAAGCATGACCAAACTTTTGGTGCCAAGCAATAACAGTATCATTACAAGAAGAAAGAGTAGAACTCTGAGTACAAGAATTGGCATAAGATGGCATCACTTGCAATACATAGAGTCTCCCAATAGCCTGGCCAACAACTAGTACTACCTCAGTCTTCAGGTCCTGCAACAAGCAATGAGTGGGAAAGAAAGTGCACTTGCAGTTAGAACTTTGAGATAAATGTGCAACAGAAAGCAGATTATACTTAAAAGAAGGAACAAGAAGAACATCTGTAAGGGTGAGAGTAGGTGAAATAACAACATTCCTAGTGCGTGTGATCTGTTTTTGTGTTCCATCAGGAAGAAAAACACTGATATAACCTTGTGCAGGTGCCAAATTAGTCAGCAGTGAAACATCATTAACCATATGTCTACTGGCACCAGTATCAATGACCCAAGAATAAGCAGATACACCATCCATAGTACTCAAAGCATGCTGAGGTGTAGTGATACAAATACCTGTGTAATCAGCAAAGTGAGCAAAGTTTGCTCCCCCGTCCTTGCTACCTCCAGTGAATGATTGCATGTACTTAGCAATCTCTTGCTGAATGAGTCCAGCAATATCAGGAACAATCTTAGTAACAGTATCCACTCTTGGTGTGTTCTCAGCAGTCAAATTTGCAGGCACAGAACCTCTTACCTCAGCCACATTACCAGTCACTCTGCCTCTGAGCTCTTTTGGTTGTCTGTACCACTCAGGATACCCAATCAATTTGAAGCATTCATGAACTTCATGTCCTGCTATATGGCAATGTGAGCAAGTCAACTTAGCTCGTTCTTCTTTGGTTTTTCTCAGTTGGCCCCTACCTCTTCCAGCAACAGGGGAATAATTGTGAGAGGGAGCACCTCTACTAGGCCTGCCCCTATAGGATCCAGCAACAGGAGTGTTAGCCAACATGGCCACACCATCCAGTCCATCAGGAAAATTTGCTGCATTCCTCTGTTTTTCAACCCGCAACAACATGTAATAAGCCTTATTAACACCAGGAAGAGGTTCAATCAACAAGATCTGGTTGCGAATATTATCATAGGATTCATTAAGCCCCATCAAAAACTGCACAAGCTTGATATTAGCATCAATATCCTGTAAATCCTTTTTCGCGCCACAAGTGCAAGCTGGCAGGGCAATCAACAAGCTGTATTCATTCCATAAACGTTTAAGCTTAGTAAAATATGCGGCAATATTCAGATTACCCTGAGTTATGCTGGTTATCTCTCTCTGTAGCTGGTATAAGTGCGGACCATTACTCTCACCATAACGTTGGGCTAGCTCCTCCCAAAGTTCCTTAGATGTATTCGCATATATAAAACCTTCAACAAGTTCTCTAGAAATCGAGTTCAATATCCAACTCGTAACCATAAAATCAGCTTTCTTCCAATCCTCATATGTAGGATCAGAATCATCAGGAGTTTCAAGTTGGCCATTAATGAAACCTAATTTGGACTTAGCTCCTAAGGCAAGTAGAACAGATCTACGCCAGGGTATATAATTATAATTGGTACCTGTAAGAGGACTCGAGACCAGCACCATACCGGGGTGATCGGAGCCATGCAACATGAGTGGGTTGTGCTCTTTCGCAGTAACCTGGTTTGCAAGCAATGGATGGAAATCATCATTCCCAGCTCCAGGGACGATGTTCCACGGGTGAGTGTGTAAGTTCATAGCAGAAAGCTAGAGATTGGAGCTCTGGATACCATGTAGATAAGCTAAATAAACCAGAAATTATTCAAACTGTGAAAGGAGAGAAGGAGAGGGACTGTTCCATTCATTCTGAAAAGTGTGAAGTGTTTGTTACATTCCAAAACAGAAATAGAGCCAGCTATTTATACCTAAAAGGAAAGGAAATGGAAATATGCTTTTAACTACAGTGCAAGGTAAAAACGTAATAAAGGAACAAATAGAAACGTGTTTCAATAACAAGCTAATACTCTCAATAGCTTCCTCCCACCTGCTCAATCACAATACCCTGAATCACCAGCACCTCTCCCATGATTACATAAACCACCAGAAACATCAAGTCCAAAATTAGTATGCCCTATTCAATTTTTCCACTTCCCAATCCTCTTCTCTATCCATATCCTCTTCCCCTTCCTATATCAGGTTTATATGAGAATAGAATTGAAGCATATGCAAATAAATTAGCAAATAGATAAACAAGAGGGAAAAGAAGAGTGAGCACAATTGCTTTAGTTGTTGTCATATGTAACATCTGAGTCTTTGTTATGGAGTGAGACAAATAAAATAGTAACTGAAAAAATCTTTTACTTCACCAACAACCCATACTGAAGTTCTCTTCAAAACAGCACCTGGATCCAGGTTTGTTGTCTTCTATTGCTTCATTAGTTGGATCTAGAGTCTTATCATCATTTCACTCTTTAAAATACTTGTTGTCTTAAAATATTTCGTGGTAGTTTTTTGTAGTCTCCTTTTGTGTGTTTGCGGTGGTGAATTGCGATGGGCCTGAGATTTTTCGTGGCTTTGGTGGATGCATTGATTGTGTTGTCTGTCAATGTTGTGATGGGCTGAAAATTGATGATGTGTGTTCTGACATAGCCTTGCATAAAAGATTTTTCATTTCTTTTTGGAGGAAGAAGTTTTGATTTGAATTTAATTTAGGGGATAATTACAAAAAGTACCCCTAAGGTTTGACCTAATTACAAAAAAACCCAGCTAACTTTTAAAATTACAAAAAGTACCCCCGAGGTTTGATTCAGTGTTAAAACTAAGGGGAAAACTGCTGTATTTTTATAAATATGAAGGGGGATTTTGAAATGATTTTTGCTTATGGAGGGTTTAAATGCTAGACAAAATGAATCCTCGGGGTATTATTTGTAATTTTGAAAGTTAGGTGGGTTTTTTTGTAATTAGGTCAAATCTCAAGGGTACTTTTTGTAATTATCCCTTTAATTTATTACTTAGGAAACAACCTGGAAATGAAAGGCATCAATTGGATCTAAAATGTAGGATGTATGTGAATATCAGCATTATAAACTGGAAGGTGAGTGTTTATGTGATTCATAAAGGTAAAAAAGTGTGTTATTTGAAGAATTAAATGCACACTTTTTCAAAAAAAAAAATGCACGCACTTTTGAGCACCTGCAGAAATAGTGTGATAACAATTCAAATTGAACTCACTGCTTGTGAGAACGAATACTTGGGCAGAGGTTCTTAAATTGTACCTTAAATATATTTGGATATTTTACTGGGAGGCTATAGATTTGGCGTATGGATAGGTTATCTGTGCTTTGGATGTAGTCCGTATCCATGCACATCTGTGCCAATTTGGCAGCTCATCCATGTCAAAGGGTATGAAAGTGTTAGAAGTATCTACACCACCAGATAAAGGAAAAAGAAAAGAACGACACAAAGGTTATTTGTGCATTTTATTACTTTAACTTGCATTATTCCAAGTCCTTGTTCAAAATGAAATGATAGACTTGCGCAAGTTGTGTATTCCCGTATTTGTAAGGGACTTCCTGATATTCCTGAGTCTGTCCAATATAAGACACAATAACCTACGAAAGCATTTTGGTTTTATCTAAATACCTGTCTTGCATTGACCTAATGTGATGATTTTGCATGTCTGAATACTATAAAGCCAGATACCCCTTATCCAAAAAAGCATAAATGATAATAACCGCAAATATGCTATAAATATTTAAAAAAAAAGATCAAATGCTGCACTTTCTTCAGAAAGTTGACTTATATATGTTTAGTATTTGTTTATTGTTTGGTCATTTTTTCAGGATGCTTCATTCTTTGCAAAGTGAATCAGCAAAATCAGAAGATGTTTATGCACAGCTTCAAGATATTCAAGAATCAGTTAGACTTGCCTTTTTCAACTGTTTACTGGATTTTGCTGGTATGAAGGATGTTGAGTTTTCGCTGCTAACTTTTTCTTTATCTTGAGTGATTCTCATATTAAGTGTAACTGAAAGCTGTTTGTTTTGATTCAAAAGATAACAAACCGACTGGCGCTCTAACAAGTGTTATGCTTTCGTGGACACAATAAACAGGTCATTTGGAGCACATTGGCTCCGAGCTTACACAGAATAGATCAAACATTGGAAGTCCGCACTTCCAAAATGGATATTCTCACGAACCAGTGGAAAAAATGGTTGATCCCCTTCCTGGAAGTATTGTTGATCCACATCAACAGCTGCTAATGGTCCTGAGTAATATCGGTTATTGTAAAGACGAACTTGCTCATGAATTGTACAACAAATACAAATATATTTGGCTGCAATCTAGGTACAAATAGTGCAACCTTGTATTTTTTATACATGAACATGCAGTATGATGTCTGGCTGTGAAGTATAGAAGAACCCTGAGCTATACAACTGATTTTATCCTTTGGAAACTTTAGCTGTTAATCTTAACTTCATCATGATATTGTCTGAAAAAGACTGGTTATCCACACGAATGACTTTTGCTTTTTCTCCTTTATTCTCTGTGCATATTACCTCTGCCGGCACTTAAAGGAAAAAGATTTCATCTGAATTGAAAGCCAGGATGGTCTTTTTCTCTTTCCTGAACTCAAAATTCCAGCATTTTTTATTGCTGAAACTAATGCGAGGGTTTTGATATTTGTGGTGAAGTTGATCTTGTTCAGAGTTGAGTCGTGCTTGAGCAATACTTTCTTCCTATCTTCGGGATGTTAATGTTACATACTGTTTTTTATCGCCAATCAGGGAGAAAGTTGAGGACGACGGTGACATGCAAGATCTGGTTACGTCCTTCTCCGGCCTTGAAGACAAAGTCATTGCACAATATACTGTTGCAAAGGTATGCCAAAGCTAGTGTCTGGTTGACTTGGAATATATTTATTTAAGTAGTGCACGTTGCCATATATCAAATGTCTTCATGGTTTATTTGAGGAGGCTTTTTACCCCCATGATTTTCATTTGTTTTGTTGTTTGAATGTTCTTAGATAACAATTTTCCAGCCAACAATTTGGTTTAAGAGTTAACCTTTCTGCTACTAGCATTTTTGAGTGGCAGAAAACTATGTTTGTGGCCCCAATAGGCTTTTGGGTTGAGTCATAGCAGAATGTTAGATGCATAAGTTAACCAAACATGTCTGGTTGTTTTGATTAAACAACTTTAAGGTGTTTACATTTCTCAGTTTTCTTGCACGTTGCAGCGCATATCATTATGAGCAATTTTCTAAGGTTAAGCAACTTAAGCTTAACGTAACACATGGTTAAAGCATTTGCTGATTTGCAGCAATTTTGTAAGGATGTTTAGACTTCGTAAAGCTGCAACTGTTGACCATTTACTTGTAGCTGCTGCCCAAGACCCTTGTCTTTTCGTTTTCTTTTTCCTTGAAATTTTCATAAAATAATAAGTTGAGATTGGGTTTTGAGGATTCAATTTTGTGATACTAGCTGCACGTAATTTTTCTTTCAAAATAAAATTTCAAACAAATAAACAGGCTGAAAAATTATGTTACAGCAAAATTAGCTATTTTCTTAATTCGATAAGATGCTAGTTGTTCCATTTAGCTGCTCTATTACTAATACCATTGTGGCTGCCAAACTCATCCATCTTCGATATTCTAACATGATTTTCTACGTTTTTTCTTTTCACTTCATCAATGTTTCTTTAAGAATAAATTATTGTTCAAGCCATTTGAAATAAAATAATGAGAGAAGTTGAAACTAATACTAAAGACTTTCATTTTATGTTCTTTTTGTATTTTGTAAAGGGTATGTAATTGTCAAAGTTCAGCCTCCAGCTATACAATTCTCGATACTTGACTTGTGGTGAGATTGAAATTTAGAAATCTATAGACCACAACATTTCTATTTATAGTGTCAACCTCATAAGTTGGCATCTTTTGGGTGTTGGGAGTTGATTGTAGCTCAGTTCGTTGAACATTTGTAACCCAGGCCAATTCACCTGGGGTCAAATCCCACTGACTCCCAGGACCTTATACTCAAAAAAAAAAAAAAAAAAAGAAGTTTTTAAGAAAAAAATAAGTTTGCATCTGTTGCAATTAGGAAATCCTCCTTTTGAAATTGATACCTAATAGTAACTTGGTGGTGCATCAACCCACAATCTGTACCAAAAAACATCTACTTGCCATGAGAGTTTGTCGTGTAAATTCAGCGTGCGTCCTGCGTGATTTTAAAGTGTCACGTGTTACCAGTATGTAAGATTTGGTAGATGTTTAGCTAAGGATGTTGGTAACTGCAGGATTACCTTACTGTTAAATATTTTCCCTGACCAAATTATTTGCTTTTATGATATGAGAATTATGTCCCTTTTTCATATATCTAGTGGGGTAAACTTTTATGTGGAAATCTAGGTCGGGTTTTGAATCTTCTGATGCTACTTTGTACTTTATTCATCTGGTCATTTCTGTATTCCTTTCCACAGACAAATTTGATCAGATCAGCTGCAGTAAATTACTTGTTGGATGCTGGAGTTCAATGGGGAGCAGCACCTGCTGTCAAAGTGAGGATTGGTTCACTTTTAACCTTTTAATTAAAGTAATTTCAGGATGGGTAATAAGTATTTCAATGATACATCAAAACCTTGCAGGGAGTCAGAGATGCAGCTGTTGACTTACTTCATAGTTTGGTTGCTGTACATGCAGAGGTACTTTTCCAACTCAGTGGAATTTTCTTTTCTTTCTTTTGTGGTATACAAATTCCTACTGCTGAGAAGAGACTTTTCATGAAGTTCTTATTTGCATCAATTTGAGAAAGTCTCCTCAAAGACAGCCAACATTCCAAATTTTTATGTAGTTTTTGCTTGGATACTTTTTAAGAACAAGATCGTTATTCATGTAGGTTTTTGCTGGCTGTAAGCCTCTGCTAGACAAAATTCTTGGTATTCTTGTTGAAGGCCTGATTGATATTTTTCTTGGTCTCTTTAATGAGAACAAGACCAAAGATCTCAAGGCATTGGATGCCAACGGATTTTCTCAGCTAATGCTTGAGGTAAGTTAAAAGTATCAAATTCCCCATCTGAATTTTCTCCAGAATCAGTGCCCAAAACTTTTTGAGATGCCATTGATGAGTAGATGTGCTGGCCCTGCATCTATACAGTGCTGCTTAGAATATTACTGACATGCAATTTCTTTTTCTGTTTTGTTATTTTTCATTATTTTCCTTCTCAAATGAATGCTAGTTATCTCTGAGATTGACATGTGTTGAAAAGGGTACGCTGGATTTCAGAAATAGAAAATTCACAATGGAATGAAGGAAACCCAAAATAAAAGTATAACGAAATGGAAAATAAAATACCATGCTGGAAACGACCATGGTAGTTCATCTTTTTCATTTTTCTGATGGGTGTTTAACAGCTAATTCTTTTCCTTCATTGTTCTGCAGCTTGAATATTTTGAGACCATATTGAATCCTTACTTCACTCATGATGCAAGGGAATCTCTTAAGTCTTTGCAAGGGGTCCTATTGGAAAAGGCGATAGAAACCGTGACCGAGTCTGTAGAGACACCAAGTCATCAGCGCCGTCCTACTCGTGGAAGTGATGATGTGCTTGCAGATGACAGGCTATCAGGGTCAACTGCATCACCGGATGACCTGATTGTAAGAATATTCATCTTTCTCTAAATCCCTTTTCGTGTTGTTTAGCGCCTTGATCTTCTATTTCCTAAAGCGTCCATTTTCCGCAATTGAGTGTTTCTCTTGTATGATGAACTATTGCTCACCATATTCATTGTACAGTGCTCAATAGCATACACAATTATAGTTGGATTCAATTAGGAAATGTCAAAATGGGATAATTACAAATACTACCCTTGAGGTTTAGTCTAATTACAAAAAAGTGCAGTTATCGTTCAGAATTACAAATAAATACCCCCTTGACATATGTTTCTATTTTACAAATTGCACCTTTGAGAGGGCAATCTGTAAAACAAATGCAAACTTTAGAGGATGTTTGTAATACCTTATCGCGTCATTAGAATGGATGGATTTGAAGTTGAGGATTTAAAATCCATAATAACAAATCAATTGGGCTTGCTTGAACACAATGGATTTCAAATGGTTGGCCTCCTAAGTTGAGCTATTTTTTTAGTCAGTGTGGTGGATTTCATATCCACCTTATATATAAGTTATTTAATCCTTCCCCAAATCCTCTCCTCCTATCCAAATGCAATCTAAGGTTTTCTTTTTTCCGAAAGATAGCAGAGTTTTTTTTGTAATTGGACTGCACCTCAAGGGTATCTTTTGTAATTAAACGAATGATTCTACAATCTTAAATGTGTAGCACCTCAAGGGTATCTTTTGTAATTAAACGAATGATTCTACAATCTTAAATGTGTAAATTTTTGGAATGTATTTTTCTTTCATATAGCCGGGTGGGGGGAGCATCTATATATTTTCTAGCATAACTGTTGTTCACTTACATGTTGGCGCGTTCGTGTTTTTTGTTTGCTTAGGCTCTTGCCCAGCAGTACAGCTCAGAACTACTTCAAGCTGAGCTGGAAAGGACAAGGATCAACACGGCGTGCTTTGTGGAGACACTTCCACTAGACTCGGTTCCAGAGTCGGCAAAAGTAGCATATGCGTCTTTTAGAGGGTCAATGGATTCTCCCAGCAGAAACTACAGAGCCACCAACTCTTTTAGTTCACCAAGTTTCTCCAGGCAAAGGCGCAGATGAAGCTCTATAACTCATCTTCATATTTTTCTCCAAGCGATTTTTGTGAATTGTTGTATTTTAGTAATTCATGTTTTTTGCTTTTTTTTTTTGTTTTTTTGGAGAAAGAAATATTACATGTATTCGCACAAATCATTAGTGTTCATTGGCATCATATTTCCTGAGTTTCGTGTTTTTTCTGATTGTATTTCGTTGAGTAGTGGATGAGTCATAGTTCTGTATATCAAAATCACAGCCAATATATTGTTTTGTTTATAGTATGTAGCAAGTTTCCTGTTCATGTCTTTATTATCGGGGCTCCAGGTGAATAAGCACGTTCTTTGCTCAATATGTGGCAGATTACCTTCGGTTCTTTCCCTTTTCTTTCGTTTTTTTTTTTTTTGGGTAGTTTGGCCAGAGAATTTTTTTCTTCTCGAAGACGTAATCTCAAACAAATTAGCTAATTCACAATTTTATTTTAGGTGGACAATTGTTACCATCTTGGCTCTGTAGTCCCAGAAAATGGTTTCAGAAGTTACGAAACAGCCATTAAGAAGCAAACGGACGCCTGACCATTGATTCAGTTAAAAATATATTGGCATGAGCAGCATGGCTAATAGCTTTGTTAGTTTTAGTATCTCCCACTTTAAAATGATTTTACACTCGATAATAAAATTTGGATGCTTATTCACATTTTTTGTTTCTTATTATATCTGAGGTACTTATAGCCTATAGGTCTGCATATCATCCTTGTCCCAAATGTACAGTTGAAGAGGAGTTGCTCTTGTTATTTATAAAATATAGGATTATTCACGAAACCTACCCCTAAGGTTAAGCCTAATTACAAATAAAGATTCAGTTATCTTTTAAAATTACAAATACCCGACATTTATTTTTAGCTTACAAATTAGCACCCTCAAGAAGCCCCCCAGGATGGAGGTATTTGTAAGGTAAACACAAACCTCAACAGGTTATTAATAATTTTGAAAGATAATTGGAGTCTTTTGTAATTAGGCAAAACCTCAAGGGTAGTTTTTGTAATTATCCATAAAATATATCCAGCTGACTCATATGACAGTTTTCCCCAAATAACTAAGGCCCCCATCAATAGTTCAGCCCACTGAAATTTACCATCGTTGGCAGCAACTCCTTTCTAAACACTTACCATTTATGCATTTACCACCTTAATTCCAATGGATAAAAACTAAACATTGTTCATAACTGAAAATACATGGCAAATCTAGAAGTTCAACAAAAATTTCAGATGATAGGTAAGAAATCGGGAAAAACGCAGGATAACACCAGAAAACCTTTTTGCATAGGTCCATGAAAACCTGCACTTCATCCTCTGTATCAGGCTGTTCTTAATGGAGGTGAGACCAATATGACACCATCCCCTCTCACAAATAGAAACGGTACTGTACGCCTTGTAGTCTGCCAAGTCAATGAATTTCCGACATTTGAAGATAATGAGTACAAAAAATATAACTATGCTTGTCTTTGTGCCTCAGCACGACAGTCGGTCATCATAGCATCAGAAGAATCTTAGCATCCCTATGTGCCATTTTGTGCATTGTTTTTTGCACAGATTAGCCTGACTAGTAAAATAGCATCAAGTTCCATAAATCTTATGATTAAATCTACAGCACTGGCTTCCTGAAGTTTTTTAACACTATCGAGCGCGGAGGAAGAAAAAGGTTCAAGTTATACTATTATAATCTGGTGACCACAGAAGCAGAATTTGATAAATTGTACTTAACTCAAGTTCAAATTGGTTTCAGTAGACCTTGATATCATTCAAATATGACCTTTCTTGTGACAATGGAAGCACCCAAAATTTTTCTTGCTAACTGAGCGACGAAACATCAATATATTTTTCGGGAAAATATGAAGTAGTTTGGTTTCAATCAAGAAGAATTGGGGCACACGAATTATGATATCATATTTCTGGTTGCTGGATAGACATCAGTTTTCATGTGGGAGAATTCATATACTGGATATTACGCTATGGGCAATTGAAGCCATCTTTTTTACGTGCTTGCAGATGATATTACGAAAAGTTAAAAGTGATAATATAAAAGTCATGACGTACCCTGACAATTTCCTCGTATGTTTCATCATCAATCTCTATAGTAGTAACAATCTCTTCAACATCACCCAGGATCATATTCAAATGCTGATCATAAGCCTGCCAAATTCACATGATAAGAGAATACTGAGGTACCAAGATTATCATGATTATCAGTAAACTATTAAAACTTGTACATTCTGTTACTTTTGAGATAACCAAAAGTGCTACGGGTTAATTTTTAAATCATTAACTATAACTAATTCAACAAGTACTTTAGTCAGAATTCAGAAAATGAAAAAGGGCACGCCATTAGACTCTTTGTTTGTGTCTTTCATGCAATCCTATGAGGGCAACAAACAGGCTTTTAATTGATATATCAACAATTACCGGAATTTTGAGGTTACCCTCTTTACAACAAGTGATTCACTTAAATATGTAAGGAAAACAAAATACAGATATCAATCAAACGTAGGTTGCTGCGGTTGGTGTTAGTAGAAGTCTCATCTCAATCTTTAAAGATTCTAAGTTTACGGATTTCTGTTGAACAAGTTTTGGGTTAAAAATAGTGAAACTACCGTGGCTTGTACTAATCTTTTTGTGTAACCTCGCTTTGGTTTCTTAACTAATAAACAACCAATCCCATTAACTGACAATTGACAAACAGCCAGATAACACTCAAATCATTCCATTATTCATACTTGAGGAAAAGTAGCGTTGATGGTAAACTTTACAACATACAGAGGAATTAGGGAATAAAAATTGGGTCAGGAAAATCAAAGCCCAAAAAAGTAAAGGGAACCTAGAAACTTAACCAAACAGGACGTACAAATCGGATCAATCAACAAAAAGAACAAAACTTTCTCAAACCCTAATCCCCACGTACCATCCTTCATCAACAGCAAACACAAATCTCTTAATTTTCATAGTTACTCAACCATAAAACTATTACTAATTCAGTTATCAATTAAGACACAATTGTTCTCATTTCCACCAAAATTGCGTGTGAACAAACCGCACCAACGCGCACACATACACATATAACTGCAATATATATACATATGTAGAGAGAGAACAACAGACATGGAGCTTTCCGCGGAGCTCGCGGTCGTGGCGAAGCTTGACGTAGATGCGCTCGTCGAGGCTGAGACGAATGAGGTCCAAAGGCTCCTTCACTGCGCTCTCCTCTTCGCTTCCCATTTTTCTTTTTTCTTGCGTTTCTTCTTCTTCTTTGCTTACTGTTTACACTGCAATTCGTAATTTCGTACCCCCAAAACTTATTAATACACCCCTCTTTTTAATTACAAAAATACAATTAAATGAAACGGCTAAAATGCCCTTAATACACTACCAACTTTCTAGATATACATACACCTACCAAATTTCTAAATATACCCCATATTTTTTAAACCTTATAATCTTCTTCCCTAAACCCAACCCACATTCTTTCTTCTTTTTCACTTTTTGAAAATTAAAAAAGAGATCTTGCGCATATAGTTAACTAATCTTAAAATTACACAAAAATTCTTCAGTGAATTCAAAGCATGAAAAATAAATTTCCAATAAAAGAAAAATTACAACAAGATCAAATTATCCTGCACAACAACAACATTCACACCCACGAAAAAACAGATGAATTGTAGTAAAATTGGAGATTGCGGTTCGTGGAATCAGATGAGTAATTTTTTCTTGCAGAATACTAGTATTAATGTAGTTTACATAAAAATTGCTAGAAGAGAGCAATAGATTTAAGTTAATTTTTAAGATGGTATTGAGTTCTTACTTTTTAGAATTACAGCAACATATTTAAGTTCTTTTATTTTTTGAAATGAATAGTTTTTTTTTTTTTTTTTGTTTTTGCCCTTTAAATTCATTTTCTCTTTACTATTAGAGATGAGCAGACCATTATTGCATGTATTTTTGTTAATTTTTCATCATTGCTCAAAAAATTTCACTGTGCGTGTGTGTTGGGTGTATGTATTAGGTGAGTTTATGTTTTTGGGATTTAATTAGGGAAAGAGTAAATTTGAGAATGTTAGGGGGTGTATTATGTAAATAAGTTATTTTAAAAAATAAGGTGAGGGTGTATTAAGAAATGGGGTGTATTGATAGGTTTTGGGGGTGTCAATAAATAATACCCTTTCAAAAAAAAAAAAAACCTCTTAACAGAAGGGCAATTTCTTATAACCAGAAATGCACGTTCTTAAGTGCGATATCTGTAACGCCCCAAATTTAACAAACCCAAAATAGTCACAATAATCCCAATTTTTAGGTACATCTCTGGATTTATACCAAATTAGCTAGGTTCCACAAGAATAATTATCCAAAACTATAATAACTGAAATATATAATTTGTTGAAATCTAAGTCTATTGAAAAGTCCACAAACGTGAGATTACATAAACTAGGTTTATTACATATAAATATAATACAACGGAAGTCTTAACTTACAAAATAAAATAAGGACAAATAATATATTGTAAAATGACCACAAACCTCTAAGAAAAATACTTAAATGAAGTCCCAAACTAGTTTAGTCCAGTAGTCTCAACGTGCTACTATTCTTGCGTAGGTAGTTCGGTGTTAGGCTCACCAATATCTGAAAAATTTAGAAAAACGTGGGGTGAGCTAAATGAGCCCAGTAGTGGGGTTGGGGAATGCAGAAAAGTTTTAAGAAAACAAATTATGAAATCCTGTGTGATGCATGTTATGTGCACAATGGAGGTTAAGTAGAGTAAATGACATTTTCAAAAGACGAACCAAAATTTTATCAACTTATGACAAATCATCAAAAATTTCTGAAAGGAAAATAATATAATGGTGAGACGCTACTCAATAAAAACACAAGGCCGATGTGGAATTTACACCGCACCTTAATGTTCCGGTTCAAATTGATTTTAAAACGGACAAGATTCTATGCTCCATTTTAAAATCTAACGATCGGGATAACATAACAATAAACGCGAGGCCGATGTGGAATAACACCGCACCCCATTGCGTTCTCCAACTCACCAGTAAAAGCCTCCCGACTCTTATTCCTCCCGAGGCTCGACGACTCTTTAGGCGTGGTTGAAACCCGAGAGACCGTCATATTCCGAGAATATACTAATACTACGACCCAAGTTCCGCGCCGTCTCCGGTCCGACTGAAAATGGGAATAAGCCCATGTGTAGTCGAGCAAACATCAACAGCGACTGCTCAATGATGATTGCCGAACCACACACGCCAAACGAGAAACGAGATTCACAGCAGCAAAAGTAAACATCAAATAAATATTTATTATTACCACTCGAACACAAAAAATAATCTGGACAGCCCCTCAACAGTTTTAAAATTTCAGATTAATAGAGCAATTTTCGAAAATTTACAAATTGACCCCAATAATTTCCATTTTTGTGAAATTACTCCAAAATGAACTTTTAAGACCTACAAAATTCACTCCAACTTCCTTAAAGGTATAAAACAAAACCCACATCAGTTTTCAAATTCATAAAAATGGTAGGAAAGTTTTGGAAATTGCAATTTGGCCCCAACATTCTTGATTTTTAATAAATTCACCTCAAAACTCTTGATAAATTGAAAATAAACCCCGCTAATCAAATTATCAACAAAGATCCACAAAATAACCTTTTTAAATCTCTCAAAAACAGCCCCATAATTTCAGTTTTTAAAATTAGCCCCCAAATTTAACGAAATTTTGATTAAATTAACAATTATAACTAATCCAACCATCAATTTGTCAAACCATGACAATTATCACATAATCACACATATAGATGCATAATAACTCAATCAATTTCACGATTTTAAACAATTTTAAGAAACCCATTTAAAAAAAAAATTTTTGCCCACCTTTGTAGAGTCTACCAAATCTCCAATTCACAAGCCTAATTCAAGTCCAAGCTTCCTACAAGTAAGACCCCTCAATCAATTTCAAATTTCAACTATAAAAACACCTTTCATTTATGACCAAAACTTATCTAAAAGATGATCAACTTACACTTTTATAAACCTTTAGTGATGGTAGCTGCATGTTGAATCCAAGTTGAAGTTGATGTCCAATTTTGCACCCTCACTCACGGTCTCCTCAAATTTTAAAGCTCAAGTAAATGATGTCTCCTTACTTAATGGTGTTGGTAGTAAGAATTTTGGTGTTTGGAAATGAAGGGTTTTATTTTCTTGAATCCTTATTACACACGGCCAAGAGGGACAAAAGCAAAATAAGGAATTCATTGCTTGAGAGCAAGTGTGGTTTGGAAATTTGTTAGTGCTAATATTTGAGTATAAAAGAGTTGAGTGTGAGAAAATGGCCAACTATTTTCTTGATTAAATTTTCGGACCTCAAGAGCAAAGAGAAGATAGTTTTTTTTTTTTGGCTTGACTCAATTTTTTGAATGAGTAAAATAGCAAAGTGGGACTCTATGTACTTATTTATAGTGAAAGTAGTGGATTTCAAAGCTTGAGATTTAATTGGATTTAAAGTTTTATTTTGAGTCCAAATAAGATAAATTTAGATAAGAAATTAACAAGTAAATTTTTGCATGGATTCATCAATTTCCTCCTTATTTTCGGTCCACAAGAATGAGGAAGAGAAGAGTGGTGAATGTTGGTGGGCTTGAACTAATCACTAGCTTGAGGTCTTGTAAACAATTTTTAGTAAATAGAAGCTCATGTATTTGGGTCAAACTTTGAAAACAAAATTGATTTCATATTAGGCTTTACTTTGAAGAAATAAAATGTTTAGAGCCTCATTTCTTTAAGAAAGAAAAATAATTTCTTAAAATGGCCAAAGTTTAAATATTTGGACCTATACAATAGGAAAAACTAGGTATATATATAGCAATTAAAATGGCTAAGAAATACTTGGATTTGTAAAATTTCAAAGATGAGGGATACGTCGTCTTAATTAAGAAAGAGCACAATATCATTCGTGACTAAATGATTTGCTACACCTCACATATGAACTCTATCAATCTATGACTTAACTCTAATAGTTATCACCTTGAACACTAAGTTAACTTTGATAATTCATCACTCAAGTCTCATTTTAACATGTCATAAAATTGATCAAGCTCTAATCAACTAATGACGATCTAGTACATACTTATTATTTCTAAATTCCAGAATCAATAACTCAAACACTTAACTAATTAAATCTCAATAAAATCAAGGTACTTATTTAAATCATGAAAATAATTAGAAGTAAATATACGAGCACACTAGTTTAAAAAAAAATCAAATAGTTATTAAATCAACTCACAGTCCGAATATGAGGTATTACAATATCTGACAAATGCCCATATGTGTAAAACTACAAAACAAGAAGTGGAGGAAATAATGGGGCTCGTACACACCATGTAGCCAGCCGACTCGCTTACCCCTAACCTAAATTCTTTTTTCCCTAGCCCAACTATTATTTCTCTTAAAAAATACATAATTTTTTTTCGTTTAGAAAAAATGGGATAAAAGAATTGGCGTGCACCGGGGGCGGGGGTCGGTATGGCCTGTTAGCCTATAAGTTGCTGGTTGGTGTATTACGTTTTTTACATGCATTTCTTATGGTTTTATCAGCTGAGTTAGTTAGCTTAAGTGACAAGTGGCAGCTAGTGATAGATGGATACAAATCTGGAGAGAAACGTGATACTATAAATAGTTCTGTAGCTTCATCTTCCTCATTATGCTGATTGAATAAAATTCTCTTCATTCTCAGATTATTTTCAGTTTTATTTTCAGTTTAACAGATGAATTCTTAGCTTATCAACTTGGCACCAGAGCATGGTTAGCTCATGGATCGTTTACAATTCGGAGTGTGAATACGACTGAAGTTGACGACGGAAACAAGGAACAAAGTTCTACAAAAATGGTGTCAGTTTACAATAAAGATCTCGATCTGTTATCTCTACATGGATCAGACTATCCAGGCATGATACTTGTGACTAATCCTCTTAATGGATCGAACTATCTACATTGGAGTCGTGCGATGTGATTGGCGCTTGGAGCTAGATCCAAGCTTGGATTTATATATGGAAGAATGCATGTTCCTGAGTTGGAGATTGAAGCATACGAACAATATCCGAAAGTAGATTTCATGGTAATCTCATGGTTGCTCAATGCAATTTCGAAGGATATTGTTGAAGCTTTTATGTATGTTAAAAGTTCTAAACAACTATTGAATGAGCTTGCAGAGCGTTATGGTGAGAGCAATGGACCTCTTAGGTATCAGCTTCAGAAAGAGATAGCTAACTTCACACAAGGTAACTCGACTGTCACAACTTACTACATTAAGCTGAAATGTTTATGGGATTAGTATGCGTGCATAGTGCAAATTCCTGATTGTGTTTGTGGAGCTGGTAAGGCAATTTGTGAGAATGACATGGATATTAAATTGATGCAATTTCTCATGGGGATGAATGATGTTTTTGAACCAGTAAAGAATCAGATTATATTAATGGATCCATTACCTTCAGTAAATAAAGCATACTCTATGATATTAAAGATTGAGAAACCGAAATTGGTGCCTAATAAAATCTTAGATCCACTAGACACCACAACTATGATGGCTCGTGGAGCCACTGGTAGAGGCAACACAGGTTCTCATGGAGGATTTGGAAGGGGATCTGTGAGAACTTTCATCACATTTGGCAGGGGAAGGGGTGCACCAAGAAAATCTAAAGAGGAAAGAGCTAAGTTAGTTTGTGAACATTGTGGATATAATATTCCTGAGATGAAGGAATGTTTCAAACTTAATGGATATCCAGATTGGTACAAGGAATTCAAGGAACAACGAAGGAATAATCACTCAGTGAATATGCTTGAAGGAAATGCTGTTGAATCTACACAATCAAAGTTACAGGGAGAAGCAGAGCCTAAGAAGAGTGAAGTGCCAAATTTTGCTGCTATGATTCAGAAGGAGATTGCTAGATACCTATCTGGACAACCAATTACTACTACAGGAGATATACATTCATTCTCACATGTTATTGATTACTCAGGTACAATGCTTAACTCACATTTTGCCATGTCCTTGATTCACACACTTGGTAAACATAGCTGGATAGTGGATAGTGGTGCTAGCAGGCACATTTGCTCATATCCTGACTTGATTGATAAGCCTATACTGATGCCTAGTCCAGTTACAGTTCATTTTCCTGATGGTACTAGTGTGGCTGTTACACACTCTGGGATTCTGAAGCTTACACATGAGATTACAATCAAGGATGTTTTTATTGCACCTACTTTTAGATACAATCTTTTATCTGTTAGTCAATTGCTTGCAGACACTGGGCTACAATGTGTATTCTCTCAGAATGAATGTTGGTTGCAGGACCATAATGGAAACAGACTGAAGGGAGTTGGAAAAGGATTGGCTGGATTACACATTTTTGAGGTTTTAGAGTTTAGTGGTTCATTGCATAACCACAATAAAGCAACTGACTTGCTCGCTTGGCACAGAAGACTAGGACATACTTCTTTAACATGCTTGGAACATATTGATTTTCTTAAATCTATGCGTAACAAATATGCTTTGGGTGTTTGTAATACTTTCCATGAGGCAAAACAATGTAGATTGTCCTTTCCACACAGTTCCATTCAAACACATAATTGTTTTGAGTTGCTTCATATAGATATCTGGGGTCCTTATCATGATGTTTCTATCACTAATACTTCTTACATGTTGACTAATGTTAATGGTAATAAAAGGGCCACTTGGATATATTTGATGAAATATAAATCAGAGGCAGTTAAGCACCTGCAACACTTTGTTAATTTTGTTAAGAATAAGTTCCAGAGGCACACTAAGGGAATCAGAACAGACAATAGTGCAAAATGTTTGGGTAATGAAGCACAAAATTTGTTTTCTACTGAAGGGATTTTACACCAGCATTCTTGTCCTTACACCCCACAACAAAATGGGGTTGTGGAGAGGAAGCACATACATATCTTTGAAATTGCTAGGTCTCTCTTGTTTCAGTCCAAGGTGCCAATTTTTTTTTGGCCATATACACTCTTAACAACAGTGCATATCGTGAATTCTTTGCCCAGTGCCTTGCTTGGTTGGAAGGCACCCTATGAATTGCTGCATGGTGAGTCACCAAGGTATGAGAAGTTTAAGGTGTTTGGATGCTTATGTTATGCATCTCACCTTGGAAATCACAGGAATAGGTTTGCACCAAGAGCATCTGCATGTGTGTTTCTCGGTTATGTCACAGGTGTGAATGGCTGTAGACTTTACAATCTTACTACCAAGGAGGTGTTTGTGTCCAGAGATGTGCAGTTTTTTGAAGCCCAATTTCCTTTCCACGTGATTTGTGATCCACCTACAGAGGTGCCCATTCCTTTACATATACCAGAGTTTGATTCTACTGAGCCTCCAGCTGACATGACTCATGTGTTAGTTCCTGATATGTCTGAACAACTTGGTAGAGAGAAACGAGTCAAACATAAACCTCGGTGGCTTGATAATTATGTAACTCAGCTTGGAGTAACTAATGCCCTTTTTGATGTCCAATTGCTCTCTTACACAGATTCAACATCCTACCCCTTATCCTTTGGAGTGTTTTCCTTCCCTCACTCCTACAATATTATCACCAGACTATAGTGCTTTCTTAGCAAAGATCACTGAAACTGCTAGTGAGCCCACTAGCTACACACAAGCTGCACAACACAAGGAGTGGATTGAGGCCATGAACAGGGAGATTCAGGCACTTTAAGAGAATGAAACTTGGCAACTTACTACATTGCCAGCTGGGAAGAAAGCCATTGGTTGTAGATGGTTTACTAAATTAAACGCCATCCAGATGAAATCATTGAGAGGTACAAAGCTAGATTGGTTGCGAAGGGATATTTTGCAGGTTGAATGCATTAATTTTTTGGAAAGTTTTTCCCCTGTTGTTAAATTGGTTATGGTTCGTATGCTCATTGCTTTGGCAACTCAGTTTCAATGGGCCTTACATCATATAAATATCAACAATGCTTTTCTCTATGGATATCTAGATGAAGAGGTTTACATGTTGCCTCCTGAGGGTTATTTCAAGGCTAAGAAAGGAGAGGTATGTTTGCTCAAGCATAGTCTCTGTGGATTAAAGCAAGCATCCAGACAATGGAATCTTGAATTTTCTGAGAAGCTTGTCAGTTTTGGTTTTGTTCAATCTACACATGATGATTGTTTGTTTGTTAAGAAAACTGGAGCTCAGTTTCTGGCCTTGATCATTTACGTGGATGATGTGCTCATCACGGGGAACTCTGAGCCTCTTATCTGTTCTTTAAAACATTATTTGCATGAATTATTTACCATCAAAGATTTGGGAAGTGCCAAGTATCTCTTGGGATTGGAATTACTTCGCAGTGTGCAAGGCACACATCTTAATCATCGGAAATATGTATTGGACTTACTTAAGGATGCGAGATTATTGGAATGTAAACATGTTTTGACTCCCTTCCCACAGGGGTTTAACATCTCAGCACAAGGAGGGCCTTTATTTCTTGATACAGAACGTTATAGAAGAATGGTTGGGAGACTTCTCTATTTAAATTTGTCTAGGCCAGACATCTCATTTGGAGTACAACAGTTAAGTCAATATGTTCATGCTCCCCTACAAGCTCATTGGGAGGCAACTCTCCATTTGCTCCGTTATTTGAAGAGTACTATTTCATTGGGCTTGTTCTATCCTATTAGTGAGAAAGCAACACTCACTGCCTACTGTGACGCAGATTGGGGGACCTGCTTGGTCACTCGAAAATTTCTAACAGGATTTTATGTTTTTCTGGGCAATTCACTTGTGTCGTGGAAAACCAAGAAGCAAAAGATGGTTTCTAAATCCTCCGCTACGGCAGAGTATCGCGCGATGGCAGCCACTGTGTGTGAGTTACAATGGCTGCTGAATTTGGGAAAAGATTTGCACATTTCTCTTGCATTACCTGTTGAACTTTGGTGTGATAATAAAGCCGCTTTGCATATCACAGCCAACCTGGTATTTCACGAGCAGATCAAACATCTTGATATCGACTGTCATAACGTTCGTAATCAGTACAAAATCGGGGTCATTCTCCCTCAACACATTTCTACTCATATTTAGCCAGCAGACCTCTTCACCAAGGCACTCGAAGGTCCTGCATTTCGCACCTTCTTGTCCAAGTTATTAATGTGTTTGTTTAACCATATTCCTACTGGGGGGTGTTAGCCTATAAGTTGTTGGTTGGTGTATTACGTTTTTAACATGTGTTTCTTATGGTTTTATCAGCTGAGTTAGTTAGCTTAAGTGACAGGTGGCAGCTAGTGATAGGTGGATACAAATCTATAGGGAAACCTGATACTATAAATTGTTCTGCAGCTTCATCTTCCTCATTATGCTAATTGAATAAAATTCTCTTCATTCTCAGATTATTTTCAGTTTTATTTTCAGTTTAACATATGAATTCTTAGCTTATCAACATGGCCCTTCTTGAATCCGCCCCCTGCTTATAGCGGTGTAAACGAATCGAATCAAGTTGTATATCAAGATATTCATTCGTATTCGGCTCATTTAGAGAATATTCTTATTCGTATTCTTTTAATATTTGAATACAAAACTGATTATTATTCATATTTGAAAATATATTCAAATATTCATATTTGAGATCCTAACCTTTATATAAATTTTTTGCTCGATAATATTTAATTAGATTACAACAATAATCAGAAATCTAAATAATGACTTTGGGTCATAAAATTATCAAATACATCAACAACATATTAATCACCAAATACACACATGAACAACAGAGTCTATTATCGGGTCCATCAAGAATACACTACAATAATATAATTATATATGGCTAATTAACTTGGGCCTTTTATAAGTGAATATATAGTTATTATATATTAATAGGGAGAGAGTTATATGAGACCACCTCATAGAGTGAGTCCATGGTGACCAATCCTAGCCACATATCTAATTTTTTCGAGGGCTGCGATTTAAGAGACAAAATTGCAGGTTACAAGCTAGTTAATTAAACACATGGATAAATTAGTTATCCTCCAAAATAGCCCAATATTAATGGTATTCAATTGATTTTATTGTAATCACGCAATCCTTCCAAATCTCATAGCAAAATCAACGTGAACAATCCTCATCCTCCTTCTTCAAAGCACTACTGTGAGAAATCATTCCCCCTTCTTCTTCAATGCACCACTGTGTGAAAAAAGTTACAGACAATTCGCCATTGTTGCTAGAACTCGACTATAGTTCGAAGTTTGCTTATGAAGATGTAATTTGTTGTTTGTATAGATGTGTCATAGTGCTTTTATATACCATTAAAGCTATGGAATAAACATGTGTTATGGAATCAAAATAGTTGCAACAAAAATCGCAACATACTTGTACTACATAAGCAACGAATATATACAATATATGCAACACAGATACATTAACTACATAAGCTAGTCATAAGCAACAAACCTATACTACATAAGCAACGAATATATACTACGTTTGCACCACAGATACATTAACTACATAAGCAAGCCATAAGCAACGAATATACACTACGTATGCACCATGGTTACATTAACTACATAAGCAAGTCATAAGTAACAAACCCATACCACATAAGCAACAAGCCTATACTACATAACCAACGAATATACACTACATATGCACCACCGATACATTAACTACATAAGCAAGTCATAAGCAACAAACACATACTACATAAGCAACGAATATACACTACATATGCAACACAAATATATTAACTACATAAGCAAGCAATAAGCAACAACCCTGTTGGGAAATTTATTGTTTAGATTTTGATGAATGCCATGTAAAACTTAGAATAGGAAGTTGGCACCCCAATTTTTGTTGTAAACCGCATTGTCATAAATAGGGCTGGTCAAGTCGAGTTAAGTCGGCCTATGTCCAAACATGCAAAAAGACAATCAAGACTAGAAGGAAGACTCATTGCAAGACAACCGAGTATGGCAAAGAAGAGAAGACGAGAACTCTATCAAGGAGCAAATGAGATGCAAATGAGTGGAGTATCGGTCAAGTCAACTTAAGAAAAGCCAAGTCTCAAGTTGAAGTGACAGAAGAGTCATCTAATGATTGGAAGTCGACTCTAAGTCACCTGGGGAAAGCAAGGAAATGCGATCAAGTCGAGATATCTTTGAAAAAGATCCGTTGCATAGAAATCAAGAGAATTACTTAAACAAGTAATATCTCTATGCTACCTTTCTCGAAGTGCTCACCCCCGAAAGCGTGCAAAAGGAATAAACCAATGGGAAGCACTACACCGTGTCGAACTCTAAAAAGGTGGAGAACAATTCATACGAGGAAATGGCAATTCCAAGGATCGCAACAAGACAAGCCAACGACCACAAGTGACTTTCAAAAATAAGCCTATCTCTTCAACGGATTTTTTGAAAAGCTCACTATAAAAGGCCGAGGAATAACTCTGAGAAAAAAAGAGAGACGAGATTACGCAGTTACCCGAACCACAAACATTCTAGCAATTATTAGAATTGTAACCCTGAAATATTCTCAAGTGATTAAACGCTCAATCCTCAAGCCTACACTACGAAGAACATCAATCCAACACTCACCGTGAAGGAAAGATAAATTCAATCGATTTGAAGAGGAAATTATCAAGAATCAAGGGGTCTACATTCCACGAAGGATTGTAGGAAGGTTCAAGGTCGAACCAAGTCTTGAGCTTTTGGAGGGCTTCGTGATCAAATCCAAAGAGCTTGAGCAAGTGGGTCAGTAGTAGCAAGGCACCGCCTACGTGAAGAAGCCGAGTTGTACGAGAAGCCACCGAGTGATCAAGCGTCTCCGGATCGAGTCCCAAAGGATCAAGTCACCGTGTGATCAAGACTTGTATCCGGACTATTACCACTTTGTATAATGATCAATACCTAGTGGATTCCTCCAGGAGTTGGAGAAGAGAGGAGTAGAAGAATTACCCCATCTTCGAACCTCTATAAAAATCTTATTGTGTCATTTACATTTCAAAGACTTTAATTCTTGCATCATATTTGTTTAATTCTCACGACATATTTGCTATCCATTAGATAATCTCTCTAAGTACTAAATCAAGCTTTAAATCTCTACTAAACCAAACTTAAGGGTGTTAAGTCTTCCGCTAAAAACAAACCACAGTTGAGTTAATTTAGACTTAACAACTGAGTTATTCCATCAACACTCGGTTGAGTCTTTGAGAGACTAACTCTCCTGATTAACTAAATTGGTTGTCCACCAAGGACACAACTTTGTAGTATCAACTCTAAACTTTTAAAAGGACTAAATCAAAAATTTGGTAAGGTTTATTCAACCCCCCCTTCTAAACCTTACACTTACACCCCTTGGGACCTACAAGTGGTATCGAGCGGTTGGTTCATTGAGCCTTCCCGCACCGTTCTTGAACTAGATCTCCAAATTTTTCAAAGTCTGCTTTAGTACTTAAACTTTCAAAACTCTTTTTATCATTAAAATTTATTATCATGGAAGCAAATTTGACACGCATCCCTATGTTCACAATTGAAGAATTTGATGATTGGAAAATTCGTATGCGAGCTCATCTATCAAAGATTACATGATGAGATGTGGATAGTGATAGAGGATGGGCCATCGCAAATCTTAAAGGTGAACACAATCGTAAGAAGAGTCCGCAGGTGAAGGTGAAGAGGATGTTGCTCCCGGACCAGCTATGATCGAAAAACCAAGAACTCTGAATGAACAAATGATGACAAAAAGATACAACCTGGACAATGTAGCCAAGGACATCCTTTACAAAACCTTGGACAAAGCCATGTTCAATAAAGTCAAATCATGCAAAACGGCTAAAGAGATCTGAGATAAACTAACATTGATTTGTGAAGGCTCAGAGCAAATCAAAGAAAATAAATTATCAGTGGCTGTACAAAAATTTGAGAATTTCAAAATGATCGCAGGAGAAAACCTGGATCAACTAGATGCTCGGTTCACATAAATCACCAACGAGCTATCTGCACTTGGAAAGGAATATACACAGAAGGAAATGTGTATGAAGATCCTAAAAAGTCTCCCAGCTGAATAGGAAATGAAGGCCATGGCACTAAGACATTCCATGGACCTATCAAATACATCCAACCATGAACTATTCTCAGACCTCAAAGCCTACGAGTTTGAGCTGAGAAGAAAAGACCAGGAAGAGACAACTGTACCCAAAACAATTTGCTCTAATTGTTAAAGATGGGAAGAGAGTCGAGGTCAAAGAAGTCATTGACCCAGAAGAAATAGCCCTACTAGTAAAAAGGTTCAACAAGTTCTTCAACAAGAACTACAAGAAAGGCAAGGGTGAATCCTCCAGAAGACACTCAGCTCCTTCCAAATCAAGGAAAAATAGGCCAACCAAGAGAACAAATCATCAAAAAGTCAATATCAAAGGGCTAACAATCCAAGAATGGAAGAGTGATCAAAAGGTTGAATATCTATCTGAATCAGAAAACTGGTCACTATGCCATTGATCGCCCATATCCTCGTAGTCAACAAATACAGAATGAAGAAGAAAGAAAGGTCTTGAGAGAAAGAAGACAAGAAAAGAAAAAGGCAATGTTGGTCGCAGAGATCCGAGACAAAATCAAGAGAGACAACAATGATTGAGAGAGCAATGAAGTGACTACTCAAGTGACTCGAAGAAGAAGCCCCGATCCGTTTGATGTCCAAGGAACAAGATCAACCAGGACCAAGAAGATGAGGTACACTCTAACTCATCAAACTCGGTTCTAGTGATAGTGATCTGACACACACACTTCATCACCCACTCGATCTTTATGATTCATTAGGCAAAATGATGAAAGATTTTGAACACATTAAATCCTCACACACACTACTAAATGAGGAAAACAGCCTACTCAAGAGCCAAAACTCACAAATTGACTAAGGAGCCGAGTACTCTAAGTCAAATAGCCGATGAGAATAAAAGTTTAAAGGCCGAAAATGCCAAGCTAATAATAGCAGAAATAGCTGCCATACAAAAGAGGGAGAATGACCTCAAAAATGTGATTGCCTCATTCACTAAGGCATCTAAATCATTGGATGATCTTATTATGAGTCAAAGAGAATGTGGAGACAAGATGCACTTAGGATTTAATTCCTCCGTGATATGTCAAACTTCAAAAGTAATTTTGGAAAAAGGATCTTCAAGCAATGAAGAGTCTAAAAATACAAAACTCTAAATGTTGCACACACATTCACTCCAAAGCACAATTACAAGCAAACTGGCCTTGGTTATAAAGGAAAAGGAAAATGACCAATTGAGTGCACTGAAAGACAAATGAGAAGAGATTCACGAGTTCCTCAAAACTCCAAACAAAATACTCAGTAAAGAAGAAGCGAGCTACCAAAAACCCTTAAAATCTATAAAAGAAATACATATGATGAGAATGGTAGAAAATATCCAAGCCAAGCCGATTGGAATAATGTGAACTATCAAAGATAGTCTTATGGAATATAAGCCCAAATGGCAAAGGCCTAGAACTCAAAGAAAGGCCATTCCAAAAGTATAAGAGCTTTCATCAAAGCACACATATGCACCTAGGCACTACACTCGGAGACACCACAATTACCCAAAGAAGGCGATTGCCAAACACATATACAGCATACGACAAAAGAGACAGATGTATGAACCTAGAATCCCCAAGCAATTTGCCAAGATTAATTATGATTATGGCATCGATAGATGGCAACCCCTTAGTCAAATCATTTGGCTATAAGTTGGTTGGATCATCTTACAATTCTAACCCCTCGGACCTGGACAAGTATGGGTACAAAAAACTTAATTTCCTTGATTGCGGGTTCAAGGAACAGTGAGTGCCAAGGAACCTGGTACATGGATAGTGGTCGTTCCAAACACATGACAGAAATAAGAAAAATCAAAAATTCAAGGAAGTTAAAGGAGCAAAAGTCATATTTGGAGGAAATGAAGCTCCAGTGAAATAAGAGGCATTGGATCCATCAAGAGGAATGGATTAGAAATCACGGATGTTGCATATGTTGAAGGACTCAACTTCAACTTGCTAAGCATCACCAACTCGTGACAAGGGCTATAATGTTGGATTTAACATGGGTATATGCCAAATCAAGGAGGTCAATCGAATGAAGTTGTGTTGCAAGGATGCGAACAAAAGAACATGTATGTAGTAGATTGGTCAACCGCTACACCCAACACCGTCTACTAGCAAAAAGCACAAATTGAATCAAGTCAAGTTGTGACACAAAAAAAAAGTCGAGTCACCCGAATTTCAAAACGATTAACAAGCTTGCCGTAAGTAGTCTTGTGGAAGGACTTCCGGACTCAGATATACAAGAAGAGAGTATATGTGATGCATGTCGGAAGGGAAAACTAATCAAATCTTCATTCAAAGAAAAGACATGTCCATATTCAACAAGAATATTGCATCTGCTATATATGGATCTATTTGGCCCAAAGGGAACCAAACAAAGATAAGTGGAAAGAAATACACCTTGGTGGTAGTAGATGACTACTCAAGATATACATGGACAATATTCATGTGTAAGAAGAAAGAAACTCTACGAAAACTACCACAAATGATGAAGAGGATTCAAAACGAGAAGAGCCAAACCATTATCAAAATAAGATCGCATGGAACCGAGTTTGTCAATGGAATAATAACTCGTATTGTATTGAAAATGGTATTGGTCATGAACTATCGGCCTTAGGGACTCCACAAATGAATGGAGTTGCGAGAAGAAGGAATAGAACTCTCAAAGAAGCAACAAGGACCATGTTAGGCTGAAGCAGGGTTACCAAAAAGATTTTGGGTCAAGCAATCAACACAACTTGCTACACTCAAAACATATGTATGATAAATAGACAAAATGACAAAGACTCCCTATGAGATTTGGGTGGGAGAAAACCAAACGTTGCATATTTTAGAATATTTGGATGTAAATGCTTCATCCATAACAATGGCAAAGACAATCTAAAGGCTTTCGATGCTAAAGCCGATGAAGGTATCTTCTTGGGATATACTTTGAAAGCAAAGCCTCTGACAGTACTCAACGAAAGGACTATGGTTGCGAAAGAATCCATTCATGTGGTATTCGATGAGCCAAATGTAAATGGAGAAGACATTGAAGAATCACCGTGATAAAATTTGAATCATCCAACCATACGTAAGAGTCCCTATCTTTCAAGTCAAGTCGGAATTATAAACTCGAAAGAAGATGAGATAGTCAATCTCAAAAACAAATGGAAAATTTGGCTAAAGTGACTACGAGAGAGCTGATCAAAACAACACACATTGCTAGACGATCGAATCCAACTAACTTACTTCAACCGGATGTAAGATGGTGAAAGACCATCCACCGAACTTGTCATTGGAGATATAAGAGAAGGTGTCAAAACAATATCCGAACTCAACAAGAAGCTATGTTCACATGCTTTATCTCGCAAATAGAGCCCAAAGATGTGTTACAAGCATTGGATGACACACATTGATTCAAGCTATGCAAGAAGAGTCGACTCGGTTTGAAAGAAATAAAGTATGGGAATTAGTTCAAAGACCCACCCATCAAAACGTTATTGGTACTAAATGGATGTTCAGAAACAAGATGAACGAGGAAGGTTTTGTGGTAAGAAACAAAGCAAGACTAGTAGCGAAAGGATATTGCCAAGAAGAAGGAATAAATTTTGATGAAACATTTGCTCTTGTAGCAAGATTGGAAACAATAAGGATGTTTCTACTTTATGCAGACTCACAAGAATTTCATTGTATATCGATGGATGTAAAAGTGCATTCCTAAATGGTTTATTGGAAGAAGAAGTGTATGTTGAACAACCTCCAGGATTTGAGCGAAAGACTCTGGAGATAAGGTATACAAACTCAAGAAAGCTCGTATGGATTGAAACAGCACCTGAGCATGGTATGATACTTTGTCACAATTCCTAACGAGAATGGATTCACAAAAGGAAAAGTCGATAGAACACTTTTCAGAATTTAAGACAAGAAGAGCATACTGCTTGTTCAAATATATGTGGATGACATCATTTTTGGATCCACAAACAAAGAGCTATGTGAAAAATTTTCAAACCTCATGCAAAGTAAATTTGAAATTGTTAGATAAATGTTTTTATCATGATTTTGATGATTATGTTCGATTTTGTTCAAATATGTTTTCAAACCAAAACTATGTCCCTAAATGTTGTCTAAATACTTCCGATCAACTTAAAATGTTTTTACTATTTTTCGGAGTATTTCTTGAAGTTTATTTTCAGTAAAACATTGGACAACATATTTGTTTCAGGCTCAACCGGTCGCCCTATAGAGCAAAGAGCAATTGAGCAAACACTTTCATATATCTTGTTGTATTAGCCTAAGCACTTTCACTTGCACTTTTTGAGGTCTAGGCTTTCAATTCTTGATTACACTTGTACTCATATTGTATCAATCATTATTGAGTTGTAATCTTGATTTTGGTCATCATTCAACACAAGACATCCTTGTGAGTATTCTTGTGGTAAGAATACACTTGGGTGATCTAAGGTGATAGGTGTTTGAAGATTGTGGTAATCTTCAAAGGTGTTGTAAGAGTGTTGTGGTAATCCTCAAGGTGGTGAAAGAGGGTTGTGGTAATCCTCAAGGTGTTGTATTAATTTTTGGTAAATTAATAAAACCTTTTTTTCTTTTTAAAATCCATCCCTAGAGATCTTTGGGGTGGTAGAGGATTAGGCCCTAGGTGGGTTGAACCTCTTTAAATCAACGAGTGTTGTTTATTTTCCGCATTTACATTCTTGTTATCTACTCGTTGTTTCAAAAAGAGGGTGATTTGCGAAAAATGGCATAATCTATTCACCCCCTCTAGATTATTGTAGCCACTTGGACTTACAAGTGGTATCAGAGCCAAACTCTTTGGCTAGCTCGTTCCGAGTAAAGAGGAAAGATCCATAGCTACAAATGATGCTCATCTCACCACCGGCGCCTCCACCAATAAGCCATAACTATTCGACGCCAACAACTACGCATTTTGGAAAGACCGTATGGAGTGCTTCCTACAAGGGTGCGGGTTCGACATTTGGAATGTGGTCATTGAAGGAGTTGATCAACCAACAAAGAAATCGGAGGATGGCACTTTGGCTCCTAAACCTTTCAAGGAGTTTGATGAAAACGACAAAAAGGCTTTCTCTCTAAACGGTAAGGCCTTAAATATTTTGCATTGTTCTCTTACCGCCACCGAGTACAATCGCATAAGAGGCATAAGGTCGGCACATGAGGTTTGGGAAAAATTGGAGACAATCTATGAAGGGACTAAGAAAGTCAAGCAAGCAAGAAAGACCATGCTTGTTAAAGACTTCAAAACTTTAACATGTATGATGGCGAAAGCATCTCCAAGATGGTGGAAAGGCTTGACAATATTGTCAATCCTCTTGTGGCCCTCGGCAAGGCCATCTCCGAAGAAGACAAGGTGACCAAGGTATTGAATGCACTTCCCGAGTCATGGTCCGAAAAAGTAACGGCAATCACGGAGGCACAAAATCTTGAGACACTCAAGTTTGATGAACTTATTGGAAATCTACTCATCTATGAAGTCTATCTCAAGGAGAGGAAAAATTCCAAACCATCCACAAATCAATCGGGTATGCAAATTATTTCTAAAGGTTTTGCTTCTTCTTCCAATAATGCATACTATGATAATGATGATGATGATGAGGAGACGACCACACTTGTTCGAAAATTTGCAAAATTTGTAAATAAAAATAAAGCAAGAAAACCAAGAGATAATGCTTGCTTTAAATGCGGAAAACCCGGGCACTTCATTGCCGATTGCCCGAAGCTCGATGAAGAGGAGCAAAAGAAAAGGAAACCTTTCACAAAAAGGAAGGCTCTAAATGCGGAAGTCAAAACTTGGGATGAACTACTCGAAACAACCGATGAGGAAGGAGAAACCGAACACGGTCTCATGGCTATAGACGATGAAAACAATGAGGTACACTCAAACTCTTCTACTTCCTCCATAGTTGATGACTTGCAATGTGATTTTGATGAATTGCAAATTGAGTTTCAAAATTTAATCGTTAAATACAAAAACTTGAAAAAGGAGCATAAGGAGATTAAAGTTGAAAAAGAAAAATTATTTACCACTTATGAATCTCTAGACAAAGCTCATGCTCTTACTCTTACTAGAATTCATTCTCTTGAAACCGAAAAGGAATTGCTCACAAAAGATATTGAATGTTTTAAAAATGATATGCATCGTTTCAACATAAGTACGGATAAAGTTACAAAAATTTTAGATGCACAAAGAGGTGAGCATTCCAAATCGGGACTTGGTTATAAGCCATTTCAAAGTGTTTTTAAGAAAAATAACCAAAGTCCGACTTTTGTACGTGCTAATAATTATAATACTCCTACTTGTTTTTATTGTGGCAAGGTTGGACATTATGCTAATAATTGCAAATTGAGAAATAGCTCAAGACATGTTTGGAGACCCAAAGGTCTCAAGACTAACCCCCATAGACCCCAAAATTATAGGGTACCTAAAAGAAATTCTTTTGTAGGTAATAGGGGCTATAACCACAATGGAAGATTCAAAATGGCTCGTGGACGGATGTTCACGCCATATGACCGGGAGGAGAGAAATTTTTACCAACATCAAACTCCAAGAAGAGGGTATGGTCATGTTCGGCAATGGCAAAGGAAAAATTCTTGGAAATGGAGAAATTGGTAACTCTTCTTTCTCTCTTAGTAATGTTCTATTAGTTGAAGGGCTTAAGTTTAATTTGATAAGTGTTAGCCAACTTTGTGATTCAAAATATGATGTTTCCTTTAATAAAGAAAAATGCCTTATACTTAAAAATGGTGAAATTATTTGTGAAGCAAATAGAAAAGACAATCTTTACAAAATTTGTACAAGTGATTTGGTTAGTCAAAATGTTTCTTGTTTAGTAAGCCAATAATGATTTAACTAGTTTATGGCATAGGCGACTTGGACATGTTGGATACAAGAATTTAAAAAATATTTACAAAAACCAACATGTGAAAGGACTACCCAAATTGAATTTTGAAAATCTTGGCTTATGTGACACTTGTCAAAAGAACAAATTAGTTAAAAGTAGTTTTAAGCCCAAAAATGAAATTTCCACAACCAAACCTCTACAAATGCTTCATCTTGATTTGTACGGGGACATTGGTACGGCTAGTCTAAGTGGAAAACATTACACTTTTGTTATAGTCGATGATTTTTCGAGATATACTTGGGCTCTTTTTCTTACCAATAAAAACGATGCCGTTAATGAGTTTGTTAAGTTGTGTAGACTTATTGAGAATGAAAAAGAAGATACTATCAAGTCTATTCGAAGCGATCGAGGTGGAGAATTTGACGGTGAATTTAGAGTATTTTGTGAAACAAAAGGATATGCTCATAATTTCTACTCAAGGACACCTCAACAAAATGGAGTAGCCGAACGGAAAAATCGGACATTACAAGAAATGAGTCGGTCCATGCTCAATGAATTTTCACTTCCAAAGTATTTTTGGGCCGAAGCCGTAAGTACCGCTTGCTATGTCATTAATCGAGTTTATATTCGTCCTAAAATGAATAAAACTCCATATGAGCTTTGGAAAGGTAGAACTCCAAATATTAGTTATTTCAAGATATTTGGGTGTAAATGCTTTATTTTGAATACCAAGGATCAATTGGACAAACTTGATCCTAAGGCCGATGAAGGGATATTTATGGGATATTCAACAAAAAGCAAAGCATATCGGGTTTACAATAAGACTAGTGGAGTTGTTGAAGAATCCATCCATGTTAAATTCAATGAAGCTTCGGGAGTTGAAAGAATTCCCAATGATGAAAGTGATGAGGAGGATATTATTGAACAAATTTTTCAAATTGATGATCAACCGTCTACATCAAATGATCAACCGTCCACTTCAAATGGTTCTCAAGAAGATAGAGGTGATATCTCGGATCTTCCCGTTGCATTGAAATTTAAGGGAGATCACCCAAAAGATATTATTATTGGTGATCCCCTTGACAAAGTGATGACTCGGAGAAAATTTGCCGAGAAAGCTCTTATTTCTCAAAAAGAGCCTAAAAATGCTAAAGAAGCTATTGAGGATGAGGATTGGTTTCTAGAGATGCAAGAGGAGTTGAATCAATTTGAAAGAAATGATGTATGGGAATTGGTACCTTGTCCTCCTTCTCAAACCATTATTGGCACAAAATGGGTTTTCCTAACAAACTTGATGATCAAGGCAATATTGTTCGAAATAAGGCAAGGTTAGTAGCTCAAGGGTATTGTCAAGAAGAAGGTATTGACTATGATGAAACTTTTGCACCGTAGCACGTTTAGAAGCTATTCGTATTTTGCTTGCCTATTCTTGCTTTAAAAATTTCAAACTTTACCAAATGGATGTTAAATCCGCCTTCTTAAATGGTATTATTCAAGAAGAAGTCTATGTAAAACAACCTCCGGGTTTGAAAATTTTTCTAGGCCTAATGATGTTTATAAACTTAAAAAGGCCTTGTATGGTTTAAAACAAGCACCCGTGCATGGTATGATAGACTTAGTTCTTTTCTTTTTACAAAATGGTTTTATAAGAGGTAAAGTTGATACAACTCTATTTGTTTTTGAAAAAGGGCAAGATTGTTTACTTGTGCAAATATATGTTGATGATATTATCTTTGGTGCTACTAATGTTTCTTTATGCAAGAAATTTTCTAAGTTAATGCAAGGAGAATTCGAGATGAGTATGATGGGGGAGCTTAACTTCTTTCTTGGACTTCAAATTAAGCAATGTCAAGAAGGTATTTATATTTCGCAATCAAAGTATACAAAAGAACTTTTGAAAAAGTTCGGCATTGAAGAAGGAAGAACCGTCTCTACTCCTATGGCAACAAATGTCAAAATTGACAAAGATGAGAGAGGCAAGTCCGTGGATGAATCAAAGTATCGAGGTATGATTGGTAGTTTACTTTATTTAACCGCTAGTAGACCGGACATTCTTCATGCCGTATGCCTATGTGCTCGTTTTCAAAGCAATCCCAAAGAATCTCACATGAGTGCCGTTAAAAGGATTTTTCGATATTTGAAAGGCACCATTCAATGTGGTTTATTTTATCCAAAGAATGAAAAATTTTCTCTTAAAGGTTATAGTGATTCGGACTACGCGGGAAATATTGATGATCGGAAAAGTACTTCCGGATCATGTCAATTTTTAGGCGATTGCCTAGTTTCTTGGTTTTCAAAGAAGCAAAACTGTGTTTTTCTCTTTCAACGGCGGGCGAATATATTTCCGCCGCATTTTGTTGTACTCAACTTCTTTGGATGAAATAAACCTTAGCGGATTACAAATGCTCTTTTGAAAATGTACCTATCTTTTGTGATAATATATCCGCTATAAATATTGCTCAAAACCCGGTTCATCATAACCGTACTAAACATATTGAGATTCGACATCATTTTCTAAGGGATTGTGTTTCAAAACGTAAAATTGAGATATCCTTTGTACCATCTCAAGATCAATTAGCGGATATTTTCACAAAACCGCTATCTTCCGAGACTTTTTCATCAATACGAGCTCGGTTAGGCATAATGCATATTGAATGAAGCTTACGTTTGCATTTTGCACGTTTTTAAAACTTAGGGGCGAAAAATCGGATTTTTGGTTGAAAATTCGGATTTTGGAAAAAGCGACAAAACAAAGGGGGCCAAGGAGTTGAGGGCAACCGGTCGCCCTCAACCTCGACCGGTCGCCCTAAGCTATATTTTGGCTTTTAAACGTTCTGTCTTCAACATTCTTCATTTTAACAAATTTTTGGCTATTTTTCGTCCCCTTTGCCAAATTCACTCAAATTTCATTCAAAAATGGATTTCATGCATCTCTTATACAACATGGACATTATATAGCATGATCATCATCATTATGGCTCACTCTTTCCGATCAAATGGTAAGAATTTCGCTTATTTTACTCAATTGGGTGGAACCCTTGAGTTTTCGAGTTTCTTGAAAATTTTTGATGTAATTTTCGTATGATCATGATGAGCTTGGTTGTTGTGTTGTTATGTATGATGAGTGACTTAAATTGATGTTGAAATTTTTTGGCTTGAACCATTTACAAAGGTTATATACAACCTCTTCTATTTTTAACGCACACAAGGTGTTCGATGATATGTCGCAATGAAAATTTCAACTTATACATGATTCTCTTGCTTTAAAAAGTTTTCTATACTTATTGAGATCATGTTTTGACAAACAAAACAAGCGTATGAACTCTTCATATTACATTTCTCCCATTTTCCTTGGATTATTACGCTTTACACACTCAACGGTTAATAAACCGTCCCTTTGGCGCACTTTGATATTATTGTATGGTGTTTTCACCATTCTAACATTCTTTTTGATGATTCCAAAGGGGGAGAAACAGGATATTGGTTTATTAGCTCAAGAAAAGCTAATAAAAGCTCGCAATAAGTATTGTGGACTCTAATACCTAGTCTATAGCTTGAATTTTGGACTCGGATGATATTGATTATAAGTTTTGTGACAGGGGGAGCTCCTTAGCTCATGATGCATTCTATATAAGCTTGTTATAGCTTGTGCTTCTTATTTATAATAATAGTTTGTTGATATGCTCATAAATAGGGGGAGCTTTGTATGAAATACTTCTAATGGATAGTTTACTCATAAAACCGAAAATTTTATTTGGCTTTCAAATCGTCCTCAAGAAAATTGTTTTGGTTTGTAATCATCAAAAAGGGGGAGTTTGTTAGATAAATGTTTTTATCATGATTTTGATGATTATGTTCGATTTTGTTCAAATATGTTTTCAAACCAAAACTATGTCCCTAAATGTTGTCTAAATACTTCCGATCAACTTAAAATGTTTTTACTATTTTTCGAAGTATTTCTTGAAGTTTATTTTCAATAAAACATTGGACAATATATTTGTTTCAGTCGACCTGGCCGCCCTATAGGCAACCCGTGACTGAGTTGAGTCGAAAAGAAAATGGGACGTAAGAAAAATAGGGCGGGCGCGGCGGCCGGTGCGGTCGGCCGGTCGACCAGCGACGACTTTGCACACGCAAGTTGGATTTTTGTTCCAGACTTCTCTGTTTCGTAAAATCGCTCGTCAACCGTCACAGCCTAAGCTAAGAAGCGACCGGTCGCACCCCCTTCGACCGGTCCCCCTGTGTAAAAATTCGCGAAATTCAATTTCAATCTTATCTCTCTCAAGCGACCCGAATCGAACCCCATGTTTATCAACAAACTATCCGTTGCATTTTCAGACAACTTTTCCCTATTTTGTGGGATTGATTTCTAACAGCTATATTGATCATTTTAAATGGTTTCTTTTGCAGCAAATCACTCCCCAAGGAGGAGCCAATGTCTGGAAATGAAAGCCAAGTCCTCTCCTATAAATAAAGGCTTCATTCAAGCAACAAGACACAACACACAATATACAAGCAAAGAGCAATTGAGCAAACACTTTCATATATCTTGTTGTATTAGCCTAAGCACTTTCACTTGCACTTATTTGAGGTCTAGGCTTTCAATTCTTGATTACACTTGTACTCATATTGTATCAATCATTATTGAGTTGTAATCTTGATTTTGGTCATCATTCAACACAAGACATCCTTGTGAGTATTCTTGTGGTAAGAATACACTTGGGTGATCTAGGTGATAGGTGTTTGAAGATTGTGGTAATCTTCAAAGGTGTTGTAAGAGGGTTGTGGTAATCCTCAAGATGGTGAAAGAGGGTTGTGGTAATACTCAAGGTGTTGTATTAATTTTTGGTAAATTAATAAAACCTTTTTTTCTTTTTAAAATCCATCCCGAAGATACTGGGGTGGTAGAGGATTAGGCCCTAGGTGGGTTGAACCTCTTTAAATCAACGAGTGTTGTTTATTTTCCGCATTTACATTCTTGTTATCTACTCGTTGTTTCGAAAAAGAGGGTGATTTGCGAAAAATCGGCATAATCTATTCACCCCCCTCTAGATTATTGTAGCCACTTGGACTTACAGAAATGAGCATGATGGGAGAGCTGACATTCTTTCTTGGACTCCAGGTGAAACAACTGAAGGATGGAACCTTCATAAGTCAAACAAAATACACCAGAGATTTAATGAAGAAATTTGGTATGGAGGAGAAGTCTTCGTGAAAATACCAATGAATACATCGATCAAAATGGACATGGATGTAGATGGCAAGCCTCAGTAGATCAAACAAGATATAGAGCACTTATTGGATCATTGCTCTATCTCACAAAGAAGAGCCGGACATCACCTTTCTTTGTAGGTGTATGTGCAAGATTTCAATCGCTCCAAAAGAAAGTCATATGACAAAGAACTAAGAGAATATTGAGATACTTGAAAGGAAGCGAAGTTGGCTTATGGTATCCAAAGGAAGGTGGATTCAAGCTAATTGGCTATTCGACTGACTATCTTTGGATGCAGAGTTGACAGAAAAGCACCTCGAGGCACATGTCAAATGTTAGAAATAGGTGATTTCCTGGTTTAGCAAGAAACAAAATTCAATAGCCACCTCTACAAAATGAAGCGAATACATAGTCATTGCGGGCAAACGGCTTTTGCCCAAATCCTATGGATGAGACATCACCGAGAGACTATGAAGTTGAAGAAAAGGAAATTCCAATCATGTGTGATAACACAAGTGCAATTGCAATCACTCGAGAATCCGTGTTGCACTCGAGGACAAAGCATATCGATGTCGGATATCACTTCATAAGAGATCATGTTGAAAAGAAGGACATCATCTTGGAATATATCTCAACCGGATAAACAATTGGTGACATCTTCACAAAACCATTATGTGAGTCAAGATTTGAAGAACTCAAGCATGAGTTAGGGTTAATTGAGTGGTGACACTCGGAAGAATCAAAGAAAAGAAATGGAACACAAAAAGGGAAAAAGAGTCAACTCACAAATCACTAAGTAAATCGACCGATCGGAAAGACAATGCCTATACCGAGTCACCGAGTCACAAAGAGAACTCGTGAGAAGAAGAGTTAAACCAAATGAGGGTAAAAGCTGAGTCATTTATGAGCAAAGTGACAAAAACGCAATCGTTTTTACTAAGCGGGAATGTTTTTAAGAATTACGTCATCATAATTATGACGTGTCGTGCAAAAGCCGCACACCAAGCTTATGATTGGATATAAATCTTTGCCGCATTAAATACGAGACATAAATGCTAAATCGGCGTGCAAAATCTAAGCCGTTGATTTCGATCACATTTCAAAAACCACCCGCACGCCCTTTCATAAACCATACTTAAGCTTTTCTTTCTTCTCTCTCTCTCATATTACCAAAACCGTTCATTTCTCTCGGAAGCAAAGGCAAAACTCTCTCAAAACCCTATCTATCTTCAAATCAACCTCTAAGTTTTCTTCGGTGAAATCCGAAAAATGGCACCAACCTATGATTTTGTCAAGTTAGGAAAGCAAATCCACACCGGTCTCATGGGATTTCGACGATGGTGAAACAGGGGTCCAACGACACCCTAGTGAAGAAAATTGCTTGAGAAATTGAAACGTCCCCGGCCAAACCGTTTCGACGTTGGAATATCCGATGACCTATGTGGAGGAGGTCGCCTTTCTACGTGAACGCCGAGATTCACAATGAAGGGATAAAGTCATCTGTTCACGGAAAGAAGTTCACCATCTCTCGCCAAGGATTTGGCTGAACACCGCTCACTTCCGACGGAAGGAGCATCGAAATCAACGATCTTTGATGTAAACCTGCTCTTGCTTGGAAGGAAATAGCCAAGCCCGACTATCTTTGATAAAATAGTTTACACAAGAAACAAGAGGTCCGCCAAGGAGGATTACCACAAATCGGTTGGACATAGTTGCCAAATGCATAGACATCAAATTTGGCGGCTTTGACCAATCATCCAAAAGCAAAGTTGATCGTAATGGCCGCGATCATTGAAGAAAGGAAAATGAACTGGCCGAGTTTGTATACGAGAAGACTCTGCCAAAAATGTAGGAACAAATCCTTCAAGGAAGATGGTGCATTTGGAGGATCCCTAGGATATGGCCCGTGATTGGCCGGATGATGGAGGTGAAAGGAGTCCCTCTTAGACATGGAAAGGCGTTCCATGTAAACAAAAGAATGTTCAGATCAAACCTCTCAGGCGCACGAGAAGAGAGCTACGCCAAGAGAGCGACACGCAGTGAGGGGGAATCACCGACCCCAAGATAGATACTGATTGTTTCCTCTCCACCAAAGAAAAAGCGCCCCTAGCTGTTGCCAAGAAGATCACTGCTCCTGCAAAGAAAGAAAAACAAACAAGCTTGTCCTGCGGCCGAGTCACTGCCCCCATAGCCGTGTCTCCCGCCCTCAAGAATACGGTCGAGAAGGACTCTCAAATACCTTCTCCGATCGTCAAAGAGGAGAACGATAAGCCAAGACGACTAGCTCCTCGAAGAAAACACACCAAGACGCCCCCCGCCAAGACTCGAAGAAACTCTATCCGAACCAGAAATTCCTCTCGGTACAAACTAGGAGAAGAAGAAGAGTCATCAAGCACTCCGAGCTTGAGAAACCTACTGAGTCGCCACTCACCGAGCAGATATCGGAGATCTATTTGGAGAAGAGAGTCCCCAGATATAATTGATGAAACAACTAAGTCTGAAGGCGATCAACAGAGGCAAACCGAAGACACAGCTTGTAGTCCGCGCACTGAGACACAAGAAGAAGGCCGAGAGAGCCGATAGTGATGTGATGATCCTATCCCACCTTACCCGGACATCCAAAATCGTCTGCGTGAGTTGAGGAAGTGGAAATTGAGTCGATCAAGGAACAGTTCCAATGGCCCGAGTTTATCGAAGAAGAAGAGGAACTGCGAACTTCCTTGACTAACCTCTCGTGATCTCAAGATCGATGAAGAAAAAATCGCACGATATCCTGCGCATTTTCAAGGATAAGGAGAAGGAGAGACTGCGAGGAAGCCGAGGCAAGAGAGAAGGCCAAAGATCGCCTCTCACCGCACCACAGTAACATACACATTCTCACTTCGATATTCTATCGTAAAGTGATGAGGATCTCGACCCTCTTTCACGCCCCTAAGAAGAGTTGCAAATGCAAACAAGCAATGCATGAATCCGCATTCTTCATGAGAAGAGCATGATGGAGGGACCAGGAGAGTCCTCCAAAACACAAATGAAAATTGATCCAATGGGAGTGGTTCAAAAAATCGCCACCATTGTTCTTTGCCACCACTTCCCCAGCTCACTCGGAAGAAGGAATTAAGGGAATTGGCGATAAAAAATGGGATAGTGGGGACCCCGGTCGAGCCAACCCCTATTGAAGGTGTCTTACCACCGCCCCAATGGCTGAACACTCGAGAAATAGCCAGGGAGTTTGGAGATGCGTGACCCCATTCCAAGTCACTCACCGATGCGCGCCAGTGAGGGGAAAACTCCTCCACTGCGGCAAGGTCGGAGAATCTGCGCAGATGACTCCACAACGAATCTAGGAGGCGAAGTGGAGAAGGAACAACCACAAAGTACACGACAAGTTGTCATCAACGAAGCTCGAGACGATTGAGACTGTCTCGGTGAGGTGCCAATCGCTCTGCAGTTAATGACGCTGTTGATGCGGCCCGAGGCACGAGGAAGGAACAACCCCGGAGTTAACACTGGGCGATGAAAGTGCAATCCATGGGGTTGAGACTCCAATGGATGCCACCAGAAGACCCTAAGACACCGACACTGTCGAAAGGGAGGTCCAAGGCCTCACCGCATTGAGACTGTAGGAGGTAATGAAGGCCCACGTGAGGTTGAGACTTCCTGGTAAAGAAGGCAAGTAGAGAACATCCCTCCCGCTATCATTGATCCATCCGAAAAGGAGATAAGCGCTTCATGATTCCCAGGATAATCCTAATGTAACCTTTTTGGGATCGGAAAAAAGAAGAAGTCATCATCCCCGTGATGCAGATCCAAAAGACTTCAACAAGTGGATGTTCCCGGACGAGCAAGTCGATCTCAAGACTACTCGTCAAACTTTCAATTTTGATGATGAGCCACCAATGGAAATCTCATCATCGTCCGATGACGCTTCGATAAGGCCGAGGACTACCCACTCAATTGGAGAAACCAACAGAGACCAACGAGACCAACGAGATACAGTGGCTTCAAGGTCGGTCCACTTCACAAAAGACCCAATCAAAACAGAGTCCCCTCGCACGGGCTCCTCAAGTTGCGGCGAGTTCGACTCAAAAAAGAACTTCACGCGCACCTCTCATCATTGAACAAATCCCGGTTGGCTGTGATGATTGCTTTGTAGAATCATTTCCTTTCTCCTGGAGGTACCCGACCTCCTGAAGAGTCGAGAACGAACTCACACGCTTCCATAGACCAACTCCCCGTCATTTCGTCGGTACCATCGTTCCAGCTACTATGACTTTGACGCATGGCCATCACCGCAACGAAAGAAACAACGAAGTTCGGGAGGTGTTCAAGGCATTATTTGCTGAAATTGAACGGATGGAGAGGCACCAGGCCTCTATGGACATGCGATCGACAATGAGATGCCAACCATCACTGCCGACTTGAGAGGCATAACATCGGATCGGGAATGGTGGCAATAAAGAAAAAACAATGCGTGTGGAACAAGTTAGATACTTCAGACATTGTTCAACAAGTCATGGTATGGAGAGTCGAGAATGCCGATGCAAAAACGAAATTGAGAGAACACATTGAGCACATGCATGAAGCTCACACTTTGCGCCGAGATAAAAGTCTGCTGCGTGAGCAAAATAAGAGTGATCTCCAATGCGTATGGAAGAAAACATGGATAGAAAATTCAGCCTTCTCATGGTGAGATGAAGCTAATTTCAAAGAGTCCAACGCTACTCGCTGCCGAATTTCGAGCCGCATACTCCACAAACAGACTCGAGGCGAACTCGACTATCGCCAGGCTCGACTTCCTTTTGCCAAGATATGTTTCAGTGTTCCTCTCTCCTTTGATGATGCTAAAAAGGGGGAAGAGGAATACTTTAAAGCGCTAAAGAGATCTGAGTGAAAAGGAGGAAGCGGTGAAGGAAAGACAAATGAGGAAGTGTCAAAACAAAAGAAAGAAAAGTCCGTTGAGGGGAAGGATCGAAAGATGTGACCTTGATGATTGCACAAACCCCCAACAAGGTCTTGTCACAACTGATATTATCGCAAAAACTCCCACGAGTGACTCGCCACTCCAACACTCGCTATATCTATGGTGAAAAGAAAAGACAATTGAAGCGGGGATGGAGGAAGTGGAAGGAAGAATGGATGCCCGAGTTATGAACATCTTGAAACAACATGGAGGCATTCCAAAGAGACGAGAGACACTTATGCCATTTCAAATGTCGGGACCGAGCCACGATCGGTTGATGAATTTAAAACACTCGCATCTGAAGGATACTTTGCAAATATGTCTATGGCTCAAGCTTGGGACTGTCTTCGGGAAAAAGGGTCTCACGTTATGTGAAGAAAGGACAGCAGCGTGACTCACCGACGATCTCTGCTGGTCACTCCGCCGGTCACTCACCGAAAGAAGAAGACCCCAAGTACAATACACGCCTGCAGGGTAGAGGAAGAAGCGATGGTGGAGGAAAAGGTTTGACTCCAGGCCTCTACCCAAAAACATTGAGTCGTAGATCCGGCAAGAAAGGAGGAGGGATCTCTTCAATGTCTTGACCAAGTAGCCAATTTGCAAGTGGCTAAAAGCAATCTTTGAGTATGCGAAAAGAATAGAAGAAGAAAATAAGAGACAAACTCAGCTATGGGAGGAAAGACAAGAGAGATTAAGAAGAGATGAAGTGCTCGGAAGGCATATGAAAAGAAGAAGAAGAAAGCGGTGACGATGAGAAAAAAGAGAAGAAGAGCGAAGAAGATCTTTGAAGAAGAAGAAAGAAGGAGACAATGAAGGAGATGAAGTGTTGCTTTGTCCACCCTTCTTCATGTATTTTACCATGTAAATACACTTTATGTAAGTCTTCTCATAAAACATTTGTAAATTCTCTAAGTTTTGCGTAGACAAACGTTTGCTCGATACACCTTGTAAACAGTTGTGTAAAAGAACAAGAATGTTATGATCAATAAAAAGGATTGATTCTACGCATACATTCTATGTGAATGCACTATCTCGTATGTATCTTTGCTATTTACATTTTGAATGTTTTAAGTTTTGGCATCATCAAAAAGGGGGAAATTGTTGGGAAATTTATTGTTTAGATTTTGATGAATGCCATGTAAAACTTAGAATAGGAAGTTGGCACCCCATTTTTGTTGTAAACGCATTGTAATAAATAGGGTGATCAACCCGAGTTAAGTCGCTATGCCCAAACATGCAAGAAGACAATCAAAACTAGAAGGAAGACTCATTGCAAGACAATGAGTATGGCAAAGAAGAGAAGACGGAACTCTCTCAAGGAGCAACAGATGCGGTGAGTGGAGTATCGACAAGTCAACTTAAGAAAAGCCAAGTCTCAAGTTGAAGTGACGGAAGAGTTATCCATGATTGGAAGGCGACTCTAAGTCACCTGGGAAAGCAAGGAAATGCGGTCAAGTCGAGATAATCGAAAAGATCCGTTGCAGAGGAAATCAAGAGAATTACTTAAACAAGTAATATCTCCATGCTACCTTTCTCGAAGTGCTCGACCCAAGCGTGCAAAATGAATAAACCAAATGGGAAGCACTACACCATGTCGAACTCGAAAGGTGGAGAACAATTCATACGAGGAAATGGCAATTCCAAGGATCGCAACAAGACAAGCCAACGACCACAAGTGACTTTCAAAAATAAGCCTATCTCTTCAACGGGCGATTTTTGAAAAGCTCACTATAAAAGGCCGAGGAATAACTCGAGAAAAAAAGAGATCGAGATACGCAGTTACCCGAACCACAAACATTCTAGCAATTATTAGAATTGTAACCTGAAATATTCTCAAGTGATTAAACGCTCAATCCTCAAGCCTACACTACGAAGAACATCAATCCAACACTCACCTGTGAAGGAAAGATAACTTCAATCGGTTGAAGAGGAAATTATCAAGAATCAAGGGTCTACATTCCACGAAGGATTGTAGGAAGGTTCAAGGTCGAACCAAGTCTTGAGCTTTTGGAGGGCTTCGTGATCAAATCCAAAAAGCTTGAGCAAGTGGGCAGTAGCAAGACAGTGCCGCCTGTGAAGAAAGGCGAGTCGTGCGAGAAGCCAACCGAGTGATCAAGGCGTCTCCAGATCGAGTCCCAAAGGATCAAGTCACTGTGTGATCAAGACTTGTATCCGGACTGTTACCACTTTGTATACTGATCAATACCTAGTGGATTCCTCCGAGGAGTTGGAGAAGAGAGGAGTAGAAGAATTACCCCATCTTCGAACCTCTATAAAAATCTTATTGTGTCATTTACATTTCAAAGACTTTAATTCTTGCATCATATTTGTTTAATTCTGCTGACATATTTGCTATCCATTAGATAATCTCTAAGTACTAAATTAAGCTTTAAGTCTCTACTAAACCAAACTTAAGGGTGTTAAGTCTTCCAAAAAAACAAACCACAGTTGAGTTAATTTAGACTTAACAATTGAGTTATTCCATCAACAGCTCAGTTGAGTCTTTGAGAGACTAACTCTCGATTAACTAAATTGGTCATCCACCAAGGACACAAATGCAGTAGTATCAACTCAACTTTTAAAAGGACTAAATCAAAAATTTGGTAAGGTTTATTCAACCCCCCCTTCTAAACCTTACACTTACACCCCTTGGGACCTACAAACCCTATACTACATAAGCAACAAATATACACTACACATGCAACACAAATATGATAAATTTACATATGCAATATAGTTATACTACATATGCAATATGATTATATTACATAAGGAGTTAACAACAAAATAAGCTGGAGGAAAAAAACGTGAATATGAGTGAATATGAGTTACACAAAAACTAAAAGCACGTGTCACGTGAAAGAGAAAAGGAAATTGTACGTGATTGAGATCTCACCAAATCTCAATAACTGATTCTATATTGTAAAATAACCACCCTACCCTTCTTAGTTACTGAAACAAAAAAATAAATATAAAACCCCCTTGAAAATCTGGATCACTCAAAAATATTAATCTATGGTTAGGACTGGTTCCTATGGACTACCCCAATTGGGAGACCCATTGGATCCATATCCTATACACACACACACACACACATATATATATATATATATATATATTGGATCAAATGAGATAGGGGTCCTAGGGTAAGACAATGTGAACTAATCACAACCATTAACTCATGAGTAAAATCAATGGATCAGATTTTTTCTATTTTTTAATAATTTATTAATTTATTTCATATCATTAAAGGTATTTTAGAAATTTCATTATTTGACAATATTTTTTAGGAAACAAACTCTTCACTTACCGTGATTTTGGGGGTGCATATCAGTTAGCAAAACTCCCGCATCAAACCAAGTACGCATTATACCGAGCATCATACAATAAGTAACTATGCATTGTGTTGCAGTTATACATGCATTAAACAACAAATAATTGTGCATCAAACATCTACTATGCATTGTCTAATAATTGTATATGTATCAAACAACAACTAACTATGCATTGTCTAATAAATATCTATGCATTAAACAACATTAATTTTGCAATATCTCATTACTATCCATGCGCCAAATAAAATATGACTATGTAGTATCTTATAACTATGTATGCATTAATCAATAACTAACTATGCAGTGTGACATAACTATGTATGCAATATACTTATTCTAAATATACAGTAAAGTCACAATAATTATATTTGCATTTGATCTATCTATAATGGCAAGAAGACTACATTTTATTGTGATTTTACATTGTTACCCTTTTGTGATTAAACTAAATATTGAATCTAATTTTATTTATTTTAATTGCAGCCATCAATTATTTAATGGGAGCAGTTGAAATTAGTCTCTATGGTCTCACCGCATGGGATGATCTCATTTGATACAATCCCTATGCATATAATTATTTATAGAAGGGGTAAAATGCATGTATGAGAGAGAAAGTGATAGATAGAATAATATATATATATATAAATAAATGTAGATTGGGTGATAAATACATAAACGTGATAAATTTGATATTTAAGTTTATAATTGAAAATATAACTTTGAACTTTTAATAGATAAATTTTTATTTTTATTTACCTTATATGATATTATTATAAAAAAATAATAAATACTCATACATAGATATTTGTATTATCAAACAATAATATTAAAATAAAATATGCGATGCAACACACATGCGGATTATTAGTTAGAATTATATGGTCAAAGGACAGTTTCTTTTTATTTTAAGAGCAAACTAATAATTAATTTGAAGGTATTGTTTTAGTACACGAGAACTGCAAGATAAATCACCTCATAGTTTGCAACAATTGCTTCTGTAGGAGTAATCTTCACAATAGCTCCTTTTTTTCTTTTTGTCCCTCGCAATTGCTTTATATTTAGAGTGGGTAATTATGCGAAATTTGATAACTATTTTTTTCTTACAATTACCCCATCATTCTCAAAATCTGCGTGTTTGCATAGGCGCAATGTAAAAAATACCATTCTTTTCTTCTTTTAGGAAAAACCAATTCATGTTGAGGCAAAGGCCCACATTAAAAGCTCATGAGATGCTAATCATCAAATTACATATAATGACGATATTATTGTAATTTATGATATTATATAAATTTAATACTGTTTTTTCTTTTTCTTTTTAAAATCATGCGCAAAGCAATATTACTATGATCAATCTCAGTACAAATGTGGGTCACGAAGGCGCTCAGATAATTTAGGACCACAAAAAAAAAAAAAAAAAAGAAGAAGAAGAAGATTGGCATATAAATTAACGAGACACTCTGGTCAAACCATAGGCAATCTCATATGCATAAGCAACTTCATTTGAATCTCTTTCAAATATTACCTTTTTGTGTCCCTGACAAAGTTTTCTTATGGTTTATGCCACTTTGTACAACAAATTCGAGGTTGATGTAAAGTGGGTCGCAGAGATTCAAGTTTGTGTTCAGGTGATTTTAGCCGGTTATAAAGGAATTCAAGTGTCGATGAGACATTAAGAGCCAGATTCATGCGAGACGCATGTACATATTATGATATACAATAGAATATTATAGAGTGGATTATAAATTTGGAACATGAAATCTCAATACGAGATTTGGAATTAATGCGAGAATTGTTCCAAAATTGTTCGTTTCTTAGGCGCCAAATATTCCACGTAAAGGGAAAATTGCAAAATTGGTCCTATAACTATAAGCAGTTTGCAATTTTGATCCTGTAACTATTGAGTTTGCAAAATTAGTCTTGTAAGCTTAAAAGTTTTTGCAAAATTGGTCCTATATGTTTTATACCTAAGCAATTTCGGTCCTGTAAGTTTCAAGTTGTTGCAAAATTGGTCCCCTGGGGTTATTTCATATTTTCAAAATACCAAGATGTAGGTCCCAAGGGGTGTAAGTGTAAGGTTTAGAAGGGGGGGTTGAATAAACCTTACAAAATTTTCGATTTAGTCCTTTTAAATATTCGAGTTGATACTACACAAGTGTCCTTGGTGACTGACCAATTTAGTTAATCAAGGTAGAGTTATTCTCTCAACAGCTCAACCGAAATGTTGATGGAATAACTCACCGCTGGTCTAAATTAACTTAAGCGTGGTTTGTTTTCAAAATGGAAGACTTAACACCCTTAAGTTTGGTTAAGCAAGGATTTAGTGCTTGGTTTAGTACTTAGAAATTATCAAGTGGATAGCAAATTTATCGTGATTTAAACAATTAAGATGCGAGGAATTAAAGTCTTTGAAATGTAAATGACACAATGAAATTTTTATAGAGGTTCAAGATGGGGTAATTCTTCTACTCCTCTCTTCTCCAACTCTGGAGGAATCCACTAGGTATTGACCAAGATATACAAAGTGGTAATGATCCCGTACAAGTCTTGATCACACAAATGACTTGATCCTTTGGGACTCGACCGAGACGCCTTGATCACTCACCAAGCTTCTCGTGACGACTCATCTTCTTCACAGGGAAGTCACTTTACTACTACTACCTCACTTGCTCAAGCTCTTTGGATTTGATCACGAAGCCCTCCAAAAGCTCAAGACTTGGTTCGACCTTGAACCTTCCTACAATCCTTCGTGGAATGTAGACCCTTGATTTTTCAAGATTTTCCTCTTCAACCGATTGAAGTTATCTTTCCTTCACGGTGAGTGTTGGATTGATGTTCTTCGTAGTGTAGGCTTGAGGATTGAGAATATTTCGCATTTTCTAATAATTGCTTGAACGTTTTTGGTTGGTCTCTGGGCTTCTTCTTCTCAAAGTCATTTCTCGGCCTTTTATAGTGATCTTTCAAAAATTTGCCCGTTGAAGAGATAGAACTTTATTTTTGAAAGTCACTTGCGATCGTTGGCTTGTCTTGTTGCGATCCTTGAATTGCCATTTCCTCGTATGAAATGTTTTTCACCTTTTCGTAGTTCGACACGGTGTAGTGCTTCCCATTGGTTCATTCCTTTTGCACGCTCGGGACCGAGCACTCCGAGAAAGGTGGTATGGAGATATTACTTGTTTAAGTAATTCTCTTGATTTACGTGCAACGGATCTTTTCGATTATCTCGACTTGACCGCATTTCTTTTCTTTCCCCAGGTGACTTAGAGTCGACTTCCAATCATCGTGGATGACTCTTCTGTCACTTCAACTTGAGACTTGGCTTTTCTTGAGTTGACTTGACTGATACTCCACTCACCGCATCTCACCGCTTCTTCATAGAGTTCCCGTCTACTCTTCTTTGCCATACTCACTGCTCTCAGCGTGAGTCTTCCTTCTAGTCTCCAGTTGTCTTCTTGCATGTTAGGGCGTAGCTGACTTAACTCAGCTTGGCCAGCTCTATTTATTACAATGCATTTTACACCAAAAAATGGGGTGCCAACTTCCTATTCTAAGTTTTACATGACATTCATCAAAATCTAAACAATAAATTTCCTAACAATTTCCCCCTTTTTGATGATGCCAAAACTTAAACCATTCAAAAATGCAAATAGCAAAGATACATACAGATAGTGTATTCACATAGAATGTATGCGTAGAATCAATCTTTTTATTGATTATAACATTCTTGTTCTTTTACACAACTGTTTACAAGGTGTATCAGAGCAAACATTTGTCTACACAGAAAATAAAGAATTTATAGCTTTATTGCAGAAGACTTACATAGTATGTATATACATCATAAAATACATGAAGGGGTGGACAGCAACACTTCATCTCCTTCGTTGTCTCCTTTTTCATCTTGTTCAAAGATCTTCTCGCTTCTTCTTCTCTTTTTCTCATCGTCACCGCTTTCTTTTCTTTCTTTTCATATGCCTTCCTGGCACTTCATCTCTTCTTAATCTTTCTTGTCTTTCCTCCCACAAATTGAGTTTGTCTCTTGTTTTCTTCTTCTATTCTTTTCGCATACTCATCATTACTTTTAGCCACTTCCGTGTTTGCTATTTGGTCAAGACCACCAAGAGATCTCTCCTTTCTTGCCTGGATCTACGATTCAATGTTTTTGGGCGGGCCTGGGTCCAAACCTCTTCCTCCACCACGCTTCTTCCTCTACCTGGGCGTGTATTGTCTTGGGGTCTTCTTCTTTCCAAATGAGTGACCGGCGGAGTGACCAAATGAGAGCGACCGCTAGTCCGTCGCTTGCTGTCGGCCTTCTTCACATAACGTGAGACCCTTTTCCCAAGATAAGTCCCAAGCTTGAGCCATAGACATATTTGCAAAGTATCCTTCGGATGCGAGCGTTTTAAATTCATCAATTGATCGTGGCTCTGTCCCGACATCCGAGATGGCATAAGTGTCTCTCGCTCACTTGGAATGCCTCCATATTGTTTCAAGATGTTCATAACCCGGCATCCATTCTTCCTTCCACTTCCTCCATCCCTCGCTTCAATTGTCTTTCTCTTTTTCAAACATAGATATAGCAGAGTGTTGGAGTGGCAAGAGTCACGGGAGTTTGCTACGATAATGTCACCGTGACAAGACCTTGTTGGGAGTTTGTGCAATCATCAAGGTCACATCTTTCGATCCTTCCCCAAACAGATTTTCCTTTCTTTTGTTTCAAGACTTCCTCGGATGTCTTTCCCTTCGCAAAACAGATCCTCTTTTTCCCTTCCGATCTCTTCAGGTTGCTTTAAGGTATTCCTCTTCCCCCTTTTTGGCATCATCAAAGGAGAGAGGGACACTGAAACATATACTTGCAAGCGGAAGTCGAGCGAGCTCGCGATAGTCGAGTTAAATCTCAGTCCGTCATGCGAGTATGCGGCACGAAATTGGATCGAGTAGCGTTGGACTCTCTGAAAATTAGCTTCATCTCGGCCATGAGAAGGTGAATTTTCTATTCATGGTTTCTTCCAAACGCCGTAGATCACTCTTATTTTGCTCACGCAGCAGCTTTATCTCGCGGTGTGAGCTTCATGTATGTGCTCAATGTGTTCTCTCAACTTCGTTTTTGCATCAACATTCTCGGCTCTCCATACCGCAGCTTGTTGAACAATGTCCTGAAGTATCTAACTTGTTCCACACGCATTGTTTGCTTCTTTGTTGCCACCATTCCCGATCCCGATCATTTGTTATGCCTCTTAAGTCGCCAGTAAAATTGGCATCTCTCGTTGTCCGGGGCCGCATGTCCATAGAGGCCTCGATGCCTCTCCATCCGTTCAATCTCAAGAAATAATGCCTTGAACACCTCGCGAACTTCAAATGATTCTTCCGCATTCTACCGATGGCCATGCAAAAAAGTCATAATCACCGAACAATGGTACCGATGGAATAACAGAGCTAGTCTGTGGAAGCGTGCGAGCTCGTTCTCGACTCTTTAGGGAGGTCGGGTACCTCTAGAGAGAAAGGAAAAGATTCTATAAAGGAATCATCACGGCCAACCGGTATTTGTTCAATGATGAGATGTGCGTGTGAAGTTCCTTTTGGAGTCGAACCCGCTACGGGGGAGCTCGCGCGATGGACTCTGTCTCACCGGGGTCTTTTGTGAAGTGGACCCGACTTTTGCGAGCCTCACGGGGCTTGTTTCAACACCTTCGTTGGTCTCACCGGGTTTCTCCAATTGAGTAGATCGTCCTCGGCCTTATCGTAAGCATCATCGGATGATGATGAGATTTCCATTGGTGGCTCATCATCAAAATTAAAGGTTTGACGAGTAGTCTTGGGATCGACTTGCTCGTGCTTGGAACATCCGCACCGAGTCTTTTGGAGTCATCACGGGGATGACTCGAACTTCTTCGTCCGCTTTCCGATCCCGGAAAGGTTACATCGAGTATCCTGGGAATCATGAAACGCGCTTATCTCATTTTCGGATGGATCAATGATAGCGGGAGTGATGTTCTCTACTTGACTTCTTTACCCCGGAAGTCTCAACCTCCCGTAGGCCTTCATTACCTCCCCTCAGCCTCGATTGCAATGGGCTGGACCTCCCTTTCGACAGTGTCACTGTCTTAGGGTCTTCTCGTGGTGGCATCCATTGGAGTCTCAACCCCATGGATTGCACTTTCATCGCCTGCAGTGTTAACTCCCGGGTTGTTCCTTCATGTGCCTCGACCGCATCGCAGCGTCATTAGCCTAGCCTTCGTAGCAGTTGGCACCTCAACCAAACAGATCTCAATCGCCTCTGAGCTTCGTTGATGACAACTTGCTATTCGTTTAGTGTTTGTACTTTCTCCACTTCGCCTCCTGGATTCGTTGTTGAGTCATCTCAGATTCTCCGACCTTGCCGCAGCCGGAGGGAGTTTCCCCTCGGCGCACCACCGAGTGACTTGGAATGGGGTCACTCGTCTCCAAACTCCCTACTGTTTCTATTGAGTGTTCAAATTGTAGTTGGGCAGGTGGTAAAACACCTTCAATAGGGGTTGGCTCGACCGGGGTCCCCACTATCCCGTTTCATCGCCAATTCCCTTAATTCCTTCTTCTCGAGTGAGCTAGGGAAGTGGTCGCAGAACAACAGCTGGCGATTTGTTGAACCACTCCCATTGATCAATTTCCAGCGTGTTCGGAGGACTCTCCTGGTCCCTCCATCATGCTCTTCTCATGAAGAATTCTGATTCATGCATTGCTTGCTGCATTTGCAACTCTTCCGTGGCGCTAGCGAGTCCGAATCCTCATCACTGTCGATAAGACATCAAGGAGAGGATGTGTGTGTTCTGTGGTGCCGAGATAAAGGGCGATGCTTGGCCTTCTCACGTGCCTCGCCTTCCCTCTCGCTGTCTTTTCCTTCTCCTTGTACTTGAAGATCTGCAGGATGTCCGTGCAGCTTGTCTTCATCCATCTTTGGGATCACAGTGGTTAGTCCAAGGAAGTTTAACAGCTTCATCTTCTTATTCTATAAACTCGAGCCGTTGGAACTGTTCCCTTGATTTACTCAATTTCCATTTCCTCCACTCACGCAGATGATTTTGGATGTCCGGGTAAGGTGGAGATAGGATCATCACATCACTATCGCTCTATCGCCTTCTTCTCAGGTCTCACCTGCGCGGACTACAACTATTTCTTCAGGTTGCCTCTGCGATCGCTTCTTCAACAGACTTAGTTGTTTCATCAATTACATCTAGGGACTCGATCGCTCAAAGCGCCGTATTTGTTCCAATGAGTGGTCGACTCGGCCGGTTTTTCAAGCTCGGAGCGCTTGATGATTCTTCTTCTCTTCTAGTTTGTACTAGAGGGATTTACAGTTCGAGAGACGCTTTCTTCCTCGAGTCTTGGCGGCGGGGCTCTTGGGTGTCTTCTTCGAGGAGCCGTCGTCTTGGCTTATCGATCTCCTCTTTTTGGCAATCTGAGAAGGTAGTTGAGAGTCCTTCTCGACCGCTAGCTGCTGGGCGGAGACACTGCGGGGGCAGTGACTCGCGCAGGGGGGAGCAGTTTGACTTTCTTTTTGCAGAGCGCAGCTTCTTAGCAAACAAGCAGGGACAACTTTCTTCTTTGGTGGAGAGGAAATTTGTATCTTCGGGTCACCGATTCCCCCTCACTCGTGTCGCCTCTCTTGGCGTAGGCTCTCTTCTCGTCCGCCAGAGAGGTTTGATCTCGAACATTCTTTTGTTTACATGGAACGCCTTTCCATGTCTAAGAGGAACTCCTTTCACCTCCATCATCCGCCAATCACCAGGCCATATCCTGGATCCTCCAAATGTGCCATCTTCCTTGAAGGATTTGTTCCCTACATTCGCATAGTCTGCGTAGACAAACTCAAAATTTCTCAGATTTATTTTCCTTTCTTCAATGATCGCGCCATTACGATCAACTTTGCTTTTGACATTGGTCAAAGCCGCCAAATTCGATGTCAATACATTTGGCAACTATGTCCAACAACTTGTGATAATCCTCCTTCAAAGAAATTTCTTGTTTGTCTTTGTGTAAACTATTTTATCAAAGATAGTCGGGCTTGGCTATTTCCTTCCAAGCAACAACCAGGTTTACATCGCCGTTAATTTCTAATGCTCCTTCCGTTGGTAGTGAGCGAGTGTTAAGCCAAATCCTTGGCGAGAGATGGTGAGTCGCTTTCCGTGAACAGATGACTTTATCCCTTCATCGTGAATCTCAAAGATTCACGAAGAATTGTGCGACCTCCTCCACATAGGTCATCGAATATTCCATCGCCGTAAACGATTTCACCGGACGATTCCAATTTCTCGGCAATTTTTCTTCACTAGGGTGTCATCGGACCCTGTTTCACCATACCGTCGAAATCCACAAAGAGACCCGTGTGGATTTGCTTTCCTAACTTGATAAAATCATAGGTTGGTGCCATTTTTCAGATTTTATCAAAGAAAACTTAGAGATTGATTTGAAGATAGATAGGGTTTTGAGAGAATTTTTGTCTTTGCTTCTGAGAGAGAGAAATGAACAGTTTTGGTAGTGTGTGAGAGAAACGGACGGAAATGGTTTAAGTATGGTTTACGAAAGGACGTGCGAGTGGTTTTTGAAATGTGATCGAAATCAACGGTTTAGATTTTGCACGCCTATTTAGCATTTAATGTCTCGTATTTAATGCGGCAAAGATTTATATCCAATCATAAGCTTGGTGTGCGGCTTTATGTCCGTACACATCATCATTATCTTGACGTCATTCTTAAAAACATTCCCGCTTATTAAAAACGACTGTGTTTTTGTCACTTTGCTCATAAGTGACTCAGTTTATCCCTTACCTGATTTAACTCTTCTTCTCACGCTCTCTTAGTGACTCGGCTAACAAGACTTGGTATACCGTCTTTCCAATACAACCGATTTACTTAGGCGATTTGTGAGTTCACTCTTTTTCCCTTTTTGTGTTCCATTTCTTTTCTTTGATTCTTCTAAGTGTCACCACCAATTAACCCTAACTCATGTTTGAGTTCTTCAAATCTTGACTCACATAATGGTTTTATGAAGATGTCGGCAATTGTTTATCGGTTGAGATATATTCCAAGATGATGTCCTTCTTTTCAACATGATCTCTTATGAAGTGATATCGACATCGATATGCTTTGTTCTTGAGTGCAACACAGATTTTGAGTGATTGCAATTGCACTTGTGTTATCACACATGATTGGAATTTCTTTTTCCTCAACTTCATAGTCTCTCACCGCTTGTCTCATCCATAGGACTTGGGCACAACAATTTGCCCCGATATGTATTCTTCGCTTCACCGTAGAGTGGCTATTGAATTTTGCTTCTTGCTAAACCAGAAATCACTGTTTCCTAGCATTTGACATGTGATCGAGGTGCTTTTTCTCAAACTCGCATCCAAAGATAGTCGTAGTCTCGAATAGCCAATTAGCTTGAATCCACCTTCCTTTGATACCATAAGCCAACTTCTTGGCTTCCTTTCAAGTATCTCAATATTCTCTTAGCCGCTTATATGGCTCTCTTTTTTGGAGCAGATTGAAATCTTGCACATACACCTACAACAAAGGTGATGTCCGGCTCGCTAAAGATAGAGCAATGATCCAATAAGTGCTCTATATCTTGTTTGATCTACGTGCTTGCCATCCGCATCCATGTCCATTTTGACCGATGTATTCATTGGTATTTTCACGTAAGACTTCTCCTCCATACCAAATTTCTTCATTAAGTCTCTGTGTATTTTGTTTGACTTATGAAGGTTCCATCCTTCATTTGTTTCACTTGGAGTCCAAGGAAGAATGTCGGCTCTCCCATCATGCTCATTTCAAATTTACTTTGCATGAGGTTTGAAAATTTTTCACACACTCTTTGTTTGTGGATCCAAAAATGATGTCATCCACATATATTTGAACAAGTAGTATACTCTTTTTGTCTTGAATTCTCGAAAAGTGTTCTATCCACTTTTCCTTTTGTGAATCCATTTTCGCTTAGGAATTGTGACAAGGTATCATACCATGCTCGGGTGCTGTTTCAATCCATACAAAGCTTTCTTGAGTTTGTATACCTTATCTCCAAGAGTCTTCTCGCTCAAATCCTGGAGGTTGTTCAACATACACTTCTTCTTCCAATAAACCATTTAGGAATGCACTTTTTACATCCATCCGATATACAATGAAATTCTTGTGAGTCGTATAAGCAAGAAACATCCTTATAGCTTCGATCTTTCTACAGAGCAAATGTTTCATCAAAATCTATTCCTTCTTCTTGGCAATATCCTTTGGCTACTAGTCTTGCCTTGTTTCTTACCACGTAACCTTCCTCGTTCATCTTATTTCAACACCCATTTGGTGCCAATAACATTTTGATGTGTGGGTCTTTGAACTAATTCCCATACTTTGTTTCTTTCAAACCGATTCACTCTTCTTGCATAGCTTGAATCCAATGTGTGTCGTCCCAATGCTTGTAACACATCTTTGGGCTCTATTTGCGAGATAAAGCATGTGAACATAGCTTCTTGTTGAGTTCTCGATCTTGTTTTGATACCTTCTCTTATATCTCCAATGACAAGTTCTCGTGGATGGTCTCTCGGCCATCTTACATCAAAGGTTGAGTAAGTTAGCCGATTCATCATCTTGCGCTTGTGTTCTTTGTGGTCGCCTCTCTCGTAATCACTTAGCCGCAAATTTTCCAAATTGCTTTTGAGATTCACTATCTCATCTTCTTCAATTTATAATTCCAAATTTTCAAAGATAGGGACTCTTCTCAGATGGTTGGATGATTCACCATCACCGACTCTTCAATGTCTTCTCCATTTACATTTGGCTCATCGAATACCACATGAATGGATTCTTCGCAACCATAGTCCTTTTGTTGAGTACTCAGTAGGCTTTGCTTTCACCGAGTATCCTAAGAAGATACCTTCATCACTTTTAGCATCGAAAGCCTTTAGATTGTCTTTGCCATTGTTGTGGATGAAGCATTTACATCCAAATATTCTCAAATATGCAACATTTGATTTTCTTCCAGTCAAACCTCATAGGGAGTCTTTGTCACCGTCTGCTTTTATCATACATCCTGTTTTGAGTGTAGCAAGTCGTGTTGATTGCTTCACCAAAATCTTTTTGGTAACCCCGTCACTAACATGGTCCATGCCGCTTCTTTGAGAGTTCTGTTCCTTCTTTCTCGCAACTCCATTCTCACGTGGAGTCCTTGTCATGATAGTTCATGACCAATACCATTTTCAATACAATACTTGAGTTATTATTCCATTGACAAACTCGGTTCCTTCCTGTCTGATCTTATTTTGATAATGGTTTGGCTCTTCTCGCTTTGAATCCTCTTCATCACCGTGTGGTAGTTTCAGAGTTTCTTTCTTCTTACACATGAATATTGTCCATGTATATCTTGAGTAGTCATCTACTACCACCAAGGTGTATTTCTTTCCACTTATGCCGGGCCGGTTCCACCGGGCCAAATAGATCCATATGTAGCGATGCAATATTCTTGTTGAAGATGGACATGTCTTTTCTTTGAATGAAGATTTGATTAGTTTTCCTTCCGACATGCATCACATATACTCTCCTTCTTGTATAATCGAGTCCGAAGTCCTTCCACAAGATTACTTCTTGCAAGCTTGTTAATCGTTTTGAAATTTAGGTGACTCGGCTTTTTGTGCCACACCAACTTGATTCAAATTGTGCTTTTGCTAATAGACAAAGTCTTTGTGTGTAGCGGTTGACCAATCTACTACATACATGTTCTTTTGTCCGCATCCTTGCAACACAACTTCATTCGATTCAATCCTTGATTTGGCATACACCCATGTTGAATCCAACATTATAGCCCTTGTCACAGAGTTGATCGATGCTCGCAAGTTGAAGTTGAGTCCTTCAACATATGAAACATCCGTGATTTCTAATCCATTCCTCTTGATGGATCCAATGCCTCTTATTTCACCAGAGCTTCATTTCCTCCAAATATGACTTTTGCTCCTTTAACTTCCTTGAATTTTGACAGATTTTTCTTATTTCCTCGTCATATGTCCGGAATGACCACTATCCATGTACCAGTTCCTTGCACTCACTGCTCAACCTCATCTTCTTGGTCGTTGATCTTGTTCCTTGGCCATCAAGCGGATCGGGCTTCTTCTTCGTAGTCACTTGAATAGTCGGCTTCTTTGCTCTAATCGCCTATGTCTTTTGACTTGGTCATTTGCAGCCGATCTCAGACCAACATTGCTTTCTTTTTCTTGTCTTCTTTCTCAAGACCTTTCTTTCTTCTTCATTCCCGTATTTGTTGACTACAGGATATGGGCAATCAATGGCATAGTGACTGTTGTCTATAGTTCCAAATAGATATTCAACCTTTTGATCACTCTTTCCATTCTTGGATTGTCACCTTTGATATTCAAATTTTTGATGATCTGTTCTCTTGGTTGGCCTATCTTCCCTTGATTTGGAGAGAGCCGAGTGTCTTCTCGGAAGATTCGCCTTTCCTCTCTTGTAGTTCTTATCAAGAACTTGTTGAACCTTTTAACCATCGTGGCTATTTCTTCCGGATCAATGACTTTTTGACCTCACTCTCTCTTCCCATCTTTAACAATTAGAGCAACTGCTTTGGGTACAAATTGCCTCTTCCTGGTCTTTTTTCTCTTCCCAAACTCGTAGGCTTTGAGGTCCGAGAATAATTCATGGTTGGATGTCTTTGATAGGTCCATGGAATGTCTCAAAGGCTGCCATGACCTTCATTTCCCATTCAACTGAAGACTTTTTTAGATCTTCATACACATTTCTTCTCGTATATATTCCTTTCCAAGTGCGAGATAGCTCATTGGTGATTTCGTGAGCCGAGCATCCAAATTGATCCAGGTTTTCTCCCGAGATCATTTTGAAGTTCTCAAATTTCTGTACAACCACCGATAATTTGTTTTCTTTGATTTGCTTTCCGAGCCTTCACAAATCAATGTTAGCTTGTCCCGCATTTCTTTAGCCGTTTTGCATGATTTGACTTTATTGAACATGGCTTTGTCCAAGGTTTTGTAAAGGATGTCCTTGCTACATTGTCCAGGTTGTATCTTTTCCTCGTCATCATTTGTCCATTCAGCTTCTTGGTTTTTCAACCATGGGCCGGTCCGGGAGCAACATCCTCTTCTCCTTCAAACGCAGCTCTTCTTCTTACAAATTGTGTTCACCTTTAAGATTTGCAGGCCCATCCTCTATCACTATCCACATCTCATCATGTAATGCTTTGATAGATGAGCCTCGCATACGAATTTTCCAATCATCAAATTCTTCAATAGTGAACATAGGGATGCGTGTCAAATTTGCTTCCATGATAATAACTTTTAATGATAAAAAGAGTTTTGAAAGTTTAAGTACTAAAGCGACTTTGAAAAGTTTGGAGATCTAGTTCAAGAACTAACATGCGGAGGGTTCAATGAACCAACCGCTCCGATACCATTTGTAGGTCCCAAGGGGTGTAAGTGTAAGGTTTAGAAGGGGGTTGAATAAACCTTACAAAAATTTCGATTTAGTCCTTTTAAATATTCGAGTTGATACTACACACCGTGTCCTCCTTGGTGATGACCAATTTAGTTAATCAAGAGAGTTATTCTCTCAACAGACTCAATCGAGTTGATGGAATAACTCACCGTTGGGTCTAAATTAACTTAATCGTGGTTTGTTTTCGCATGGAAGACTTAACACCCTTAAGTTTGGTTAAGCAAGGATTTAGTGCTTGGTTTAGTACTTAGAAATTATCAAGTGGATAGCAAATTTATCAGATTTAAACAATTAAGATGCAGAATTAAAGTCTTTGAAATGTAAATAATGACACAATGAAATTTTTATAGAGGTTCAAGATGGGGTAATTCTTCTACTCCTCTCTTCTCCAACTCCCTGGGAGGAATCCACTGGTATTGATCAAGATACAAAGTGGTAATACCCGATATAAAGTCTTGATCACACACCACTTGATCCTTTGGGACTCGATGCGAGACGCCTTGATCACTCACCAAGCGCTTCTCGTGACGACTCGCCTTTCTTCACAGGGCACCGCTTTGCTACTACCTCACTTGCTCAAGCTCTTTGGATTTGATCACGAAGCCCTCCAAAAGCTCAAGACTTGGTTCGACCTTGAACCTTCCTACAATCCTTCGTGGAATGTAGACCCTTTGCTTTTTTCAAGATTTTCCTCTTCAACCGATTGAAGTTATCTTTCCTTCACAGGAGTGTTGGATTGATGTTCTTCGTAGTGTAGCTTGAGGATTGAGAATATTTCGATTTTCTAATAATTGCTTGAACGCTTTTGGTTCGTGTCTCTAGTTCTTCTTCTCAAAGTCATTTCTCAAATTTTTATAGTGATCTTTCAAAAATTTGCCCGTTGAAGAGATAGCTTATTTTTGAAAGTCACTAAATAGCCGCTTTGGCTTGTCTTGTTAAGGTAGCCTGAATTGCCATTTCTCGTATGAAATGTTTTTCACCTTTTCGTAGTTCGACACTGCAGTAGTGCTTCCTATCGTTCATTCCTTTTGCACGCTTCCTCGGGGTCGAGCACTCCGAGAAAGTTCGGTATGGAGATATTACTTGTTTAAGTAATTCTCTTGATTTCTCGTCAGCAACGATCTTTTTCATTATCTCGACCGCATTTCTTTGCTTTCCCCAGTGACTTAGAGTCGCCTTCCAATCATCGATGACTCTTCCGTCACTTCAACTCGAGACTTGCTTTTTCTTGAGTTGACTGACCGATACTCCACTCACCGCATCTCACCGCTTCTTCAAGAGTTCCCGCTTACTCTTCTTTTGCCATACTCACTTGCCTCTCAATGAGTCTTCCTTCTAGTCTCCAAATTGTCTTCTTGCATGTTAGTATGTGAATGACTTAACTCACTTTTGGCACCTATTTATTACAATGCATTTTACACCAAAAAATGGGGTGCCAACTTCCTATTCTAAGTTTTACATGGCATTCATCAAAATCTAAACAATAAATTTCCTAACACAAGAATACCCTTATGCACATAATTGGCTTATTTGACTAAGTGTTTTGCCTAAAATGGCATCAGAGCCCAGGTTTATTAAGAACTTTAAGTTTTAAAATATATTTTGCATATATAATATATATTATAATATAATTTTTATGTATTCTTATATTATATTTAATATTTATAAATCGATAATAATAAATTTTGTAAATAATATTTTATAAATATATATTTTTTCATTTTTTTTAATATTTAATTTAAAACGGGGCAAAGACGGGTCGACCCGCCCCGTCCCGTTTTAGGCACGGGACGAGTCTGGGTCCTGGCCAACCTGCCTCGACCAGCCCCATTGCCATCCCTATAAAATTGCTAACTTTAGAAAGATAAAGGATCAAAAATGCTATTTAGCCAGAAGGGCAAAATTGTCCAGGACCAAAACTGCAACTTTTAAAGATAAAGGACTAAAATTGCAACTACCCCAAAGTTACATTACTAAAATTGCAATTTACCCTCCACGTAAATTTAATACAATAACAACAACAACAAACTAAGCCTTAATCCAACTACGTGGGGTCGGCTATACGGATCATATCGCGCCATCATTTACGGTCATAAGCCATATTTTCGTTTATTTCTAGGTATAACATGTCATGTTTAATAGCTTCTTTCCAAGTCTTTTTAGGCCTACCTCTTCCTCTTTTGATTTGTGTGAGTGATTCTCTACCTTCTAAACGTCGCACGCGCCGCATCTAAAGGTCTCCTATAAACATGTCCAAACCACCTTAATCGTGTTTCTCTAATTTTCTCGTCTATTGGTGCTACTCCCACTTTGTTTCTAATGTGTTCATTTCTTATTCTATCTAATCTAGTGTGTCCGCACATCCACGTAAATTTAATACAATTAAATCTTTTTAAATGCAATTTTCCACAAAAGGGTAGTACAATTAAATCTTTTTAAATGCAATTTCCTCTCTTTATGGAGTACACATAAGCTCATAAACTTTATAATTTACAATCAACCTCTTGTATGTCCTATTCTTTTCACTCCCCCACAAACAAAATTATTTTAATTTTTAGGTGAGGTACCAATCATGTCCCTCAAAACTTGCAAAAAGTTGTACTATTTTCACGTTACGACTTGTACAATAATTTTGTTGCTGTTGACATAAGCCTTTATAGGCTTTAGCCTTCTTTCTAGGAGGCTGCGTGTGTTTGTAGTGTGTCTCATATGAAAAAAAATATGCTTTGTGGACCCCTGGATCCTCCCATACATTGTATTCTTCAACAACCCTTTTTAGTCCTTAGCTCCATTTCATGTTTTTCTTATTCAATCTGAGGCTTTATTGAGGTTTTGCGATGTAAAAGTTTCATCTTATGGACTCTTCGTTTCAGGTTCAATAGCTGCAAGGTCAAATCTTGATTTGCACTTCATCAGTTTCAAAGTAAGTTCTTGACCGAAAATTAATTATATTCCTTATATTTTAGTGTGAAGATTTTTTTTCTGCGTTTTTTTGGGTAATAGATTGAATATTCTTGTCATTTTCTGGTGATTGATGGTTTTACCTTTGATTTTAATGGTGGGTTTTCTATTTCATGGGTTTTTTCCCAAGAGCGAAAATTCGCAAAATCAGGATTAGTGTATTGATTTTCGTCTATAGCTGCTGTGTGACTATTTTTGCAAAAAGAGTTGATCTAAACTGATTATATAGAATTTCGATGAAAGCCTGTTCTAGAAGGTTAGGGTTTGGCTTTAGGAATCGAAAGAGGAACTCGTTATGTGGTTTTTTTCTGAGGTATAGAAATAAAATTAGGGGTAATTACAAAAAAAAACCTAGGGATTAGGCTAAATGCAAAAAAATCCAGAAATGTTTCAAAATTACAAAATATCCCCAGTTTTGTTTTTTTGTCTTACATTTAAGAGGGTAAGTGTAATATTCTATAAATGTTATGGGGATTTTTGAAATGTTTTTTGTTTATGATGTGGGAAAATGTAAGACGAAATCTTACCTCAAGTTTTTTTTTTCTTTTTTTGCAATTTTAAAAAATCTCTGGATTTCTTGTAATTAGACCAAACCTCAGGGGGGATTTTGTAATTATCCCATCTAAAATTAAAAGGGCAGATGGGTTTGTAGTTGCAAAATTTTTAAGGGTTTTTTAAGGATTTTGCTGAACAATTTGACCACAGAGTAAAGCTGATGTTGTGTTTGCAGAATTTGACTGGTGATGTGAATACGTTTCTGTGTTTATGATCTGAAGCTGTGTTAGAATGGAAGGAAATATATCATCAAGAAATATGATGCAAGGTAATAATTCTTACGGAGGTTTCGATTTACAAGGGCCGGTGAGAGTTCATCATCACCACCACCAACAACAACCATTTTCATCTCACCACCAACATAACCCTCATCCTAGACAAGGATCATCGATCGTTCAACCCACGATTCACGAAAATTTCCCCCTCACAATTGGAAGCAATCAAGAAAACCACACAGTTTCATTAACCGACTACAATAAACTCGATCGGGGAAAATCGGCTAGTGACGATGATGAGCCGAGCTTCAACGAAGATGCCACCGATATTCGCCACGATCCGAGCAAGGGGAAAACAGCTTCTCCGTGGCAACGTGTGAAATGGACCGACACTATGGTACGCCTTTTAATAACGGCCGTTTCTTACATCAGCGAAGAGACTGCTGCAGAATACGGGGGCGGTTCAAGAAAAAAATACGTGAATTTACAAAAAAAAGGGAAATGGAAATCCGTTTCGAAAGTCATGGCCGAAAGGGGTCATCTCGTTTCACCGCAACAATGTGAGGATAAATTCAACGACCTAAATAAACGGTACAAGAGGCTAAACGAGATCTTAGGAAGAGGAACCTCTTGCGAGGTTGTCGAAAATCCGACACTTTTGGACGTGATGGATCACATTCCCGAGAAAGCGAAAGACGAGGTCCGGAAAATTTTGAGTTCAAAGCATTTGCACTACGAGGAGATGTGTTCTTACCATAATGGGAACCGATTGCATTTGCCCCCTGACCCTGAATTGCAGCATTCGTTGCGATTGGCCCTTAGGAGTCGAGAGGATCATGATGAAAACGATTCGAAACGGCATTTAAATGAAGATAATGACGAAATTGATGATCAAGATGGTGAATTTGACGATCGCGGTGAAAGTGAAGAGAATTCTGGAAAGAGGGTAAAACGATGTCAGAGTCTCGATGATTTTAGTTTCAAGAATTCTTTAAATTGCAATAAAAGATTCAATTTTCAGATAGAAACTGCCGACTCTGATGCGAACAAAGTTCCTTCTGAAGGGACAAAAACGAATGCGACGTGGAAGAATAATTGGAATCTTCAGTTAGAGGAACAAAGGCTGCATATAGAAGCCCAAATGTTGGAGCTGGAGAAGGAGAGGTTCAAGTGGCAGAGATTTTGTCGGAAAAAGGACCGAGAATTGGAAATGGCGAGGATGGAAATTGAGAGGATGAAACTTGAGAACGAACGTATGACTTTGGAATTAAGACGAAAGGAGATGGGTTTTGATGACAATTAAGCCCTCCTTTGTTAGCCATTGAGATTTATACGATGCGGTAAACGAGTTTCTCAATGTTAACTGCTGTCTTATTATGTGAATCCTTCTGCACTTAAGGGATTGTCCCATTTCTGCTTGCAACTATATAAGACATGGCTTTAGGTTTGCATGTTTTTCTTATCAATATCTTGTTGTGCCTTTTTAAAGCCATTGAAGTGCACTTAGTTGGTGCTTAGGTGATTGTTGTGGATTTAAATAGATATGATTTATAGTTAAATCTGTTACTGCTGGGAATATCTAAGCTTCCCGAACTTGAATTTATATTTAGAAATAATTACAGAAACTGCCCCTGAGGTTTGGGTTAAGGAAAAAAACCCAGAGATGTTTGAAAATTACTAAAAAGCCTTTGAGATTTAATTCTGTATTAAATGTAAAGGGGTTAATTGCAATATTTCACAAACGTAAGGTGGGTGTTTGAATCGTGTTTTGCTTATGAATGGGGTAAAGTGTAATACAAAATCAAACCTCATGTTTTTGTAATTTCCAAACATGGTTTTTTTTTTTTGTAATCAACCCAAATCTCAGGGATAGTCTTTGTAATTATAACCTTTATATTTAATATCTTTAAAATATGTATTTTGAATAATGTTTTCCAGATTTATATTTTGATAAGAAATTCGCAATTCCAAGTAGACACAGAGTGCAAGCAGTAAATGGAGTTGAATTTGAAGTTTTCAGAATTTTCTTCCCTCCAACTGAATGGTTTGTCATTGTCGTTTTCGGTGTCACAATCTTCTCCTTGCTCGTTCGGATACCAATTTTAGGACTAAACCCTAACCGTTAGACCAAAAGCTATAACTGTTGGTTAGTAGTTATTTTTGTGAATTTGATGCTGTAGCTCTTCAAACTTCAAAGGCCATTCCAAACCATGCTTAATTCCTCAACAATCATTGAAAATCAGCAGGAAAAAAAAAAACATGAAAACTGTTGGGTTCTAGCAATCAGGGAAATTGTTTTTTATTTTTAATTTTTCTCCATTGTTTATGGTTATTTCGTAACTTTCAGGCCTTGTATAAAAGATTTTTATATCAAGCCCCTAATTCTATGGTGGGTTGGAGAAAAATCCAATATCTGTCCTGTACAGAGTCAACTGAATAAACCCCTAATTGTTTTAAGTGCCCATATTGCTGTGCCTTTTCATTTTCAGGTGCTGCCAATACTGATGACTTTGATAGTCAGGGCCTGTGGCAGATGCTTTTATTTATGTACTTTTTCTTGAATTGTTGATAACACCTTTCTCCTCATTTTTCTGCAGAATTTCAGTCAATTCCCATCAAATTCAAATCCCTTTTTTTAATTTATAAATCTAAACACTTATGACAGCTTTTCATCAAATTCAATAGAATTCTGCACAGCCAAAACTCACTTTAAAGTAATTCCACATGATTAAGGGAATGTTTGCTTACACCTTTTTTTTCTTTCTTCTTTTTTTTTTTTGTGAAATTTTCACTGAGAAAACTTTTTAGTCATTTTTTTAAGTACAAACTATGAGAGGGAGGGAAGGGTGAGAATCGAACGCTAGACTTCTAATCTGGGCATGGGAGTCTAAACCACTAGATTGCTATCCGATTTCCAGGAAAACTTTTTAATCCTAATAAAATAGTTGTGAATTTTTCAGAAAATGTATTATTTTCTAACTTTCATTTTTTTAATCACAATTTCACTGAACAAGTATCAAATTAATTGTTATTTCATCTCATATTACTCACACTCTAAAAAAAATTCAAAGTCATTCTTATTGTCAAGATAAATTCTTATTTTCAAGATAAATTCTTATTACTGTTATTTAACCCCAAAAAAATATGGAAATGAAAAATCAAACAATCACTATTTGTTCTAATTCCAAGAATATATATGGGTGAAAGTTGATATTGATGAAGAAGTAGTCAAGAAAAAAGCTTATCCATTTGTGACTCCCAATCATTCAATGTGACATGGCATGAGTAACAAAGTTGAATATGGAGAAGTAGAAAACCCTTACCCCCCCCCCCCCCAACCCCCTACATTGATGGTGGACTGTAATTTGAGGCAGATGGGAGCTCAATATTTGTTTTTTTTTTTTTTTTTTTAGGACAGCTCAATATTTGTTTTTGCTGGGTGATGAGTTTGGGCTTTTGGAGAGGTTACTTTGGTTGATATGGGGCCCAAAACAGTGACGTCTCTAAAGCACTTATCCTTTTCATGGGCCTCACCCATATAATTCAAAAAGTCATACTGCATGGTTTCCTTTAATTTTTCACTTTGTTTCTTTTTGGGGTTTGGGGTTTTTTTCTCCTTTTTTTTTAATTTTTAATTTTTGTTTGTACTGACTACTTGCATAATCTTTATTTCATCGTTATCTTACTTCAAGTATTATTGGGATTTAAAGAAAACGAGTATTTTTTTAAATCATGTCACTTGAAGATAGCAACTTCAATGCGTTGAAAAGCCAAAAAAGGAAAGAGAAAAAACACACAATAAGATGCGTTTGACTTGTTTCTTGTTAGAAATTGAACACTTAATTAAATAGTCGTATTATAATTTTTAAATTCGAGTCAATAAAATTGCAGAAGTTCCCGATTTGTGAAAGAATTACCATTTCGAGAAATCATTACAATTACCGTTGGTCAATTATTAATAGAGGCTGAATGTGGTATTCAAACATGTTTAAAATTTTATCAAGTTTTAAAATTTTTGTTTGACTTTGGTTTGATAATTAATATTTCCAATATGATTCTTTTCTTATCCAAATATATAAAACCAAAAAACTTGCTTCTTTCGACCTTTTTTTCTAAAAGATCAAATTAAACATTAAATATCCATTAGATCAAATACTTGATTCCATAGGAGCATAGAAACAAAGCATCAATATATAATACATAATCAAGCCTTGTAATTATTATTTTATCGGAATTGTAGTCTACTATTATTCGGGTGCGAACTAATAACTTTATTAGGCATGCATGCAGAACATTTACAACATCTCCGTCGTGTCCTTCTTATTTTGCGTTCCAACAAATTTTACGCAACCCCAAATAAGTGTGTTTTCATGACAGACCGCATTTTATTTCTGGGTTATTGCATAGCCTCAGATGGTATCTCTGTTGATCAAGATAAAGTGGCAGCAATCCGTGATTGGCCAATGCCGACGTCCTTAACCGCTGTACGTAGCTTCCATGGCTTAGCGTCTTTTTATAGACGTTTTATTCAGCATTTTAGCACCATTATGGCTCCTATAACTGATTGTATGCGGGGAAAAAGTTTTGTGTGGACCAAGGAAGCCGTAGCCGCATTTCACAATATTAAGAAGAAATTATCTACATCACCTGTTCTTGTTTTGCCAGATTTTTCGCTCCCTTTTGAATTATCTTGTGACGCTTCGAAACTCGGAATTGGTGCTGTGCTTAGCCAAACTGGGCGCCCGGTTGCTTTCTTTAGCGAAAAGTTGACAACAGCCCGTGCCCGATATAACACATATGATGTGGAATTTTCTTAGCTTCTGCCTGCGTCAGATGTCGACTACAGATCTAACATCTTAATTATAAGATGTAGGAGCTTATAAGGTTTTTTAAATAAAATTAGCCAAACACCGTCTAAGTGAGATCAATACCTACGATGCAACAAGTCGCTACAGATACTGGGTTGACCTGACGAAAATAATCCGACACTAAACTAAAGAGTCAGTGATTACTAGCCATGGTGACAAATTTTCGATCTCATTGAATTGAAGAAAATAATAAATATTACTTGGATCCAGAATAAAATTTTTAGATCAGTACCTAATTGTTTGCGCAATTTGTTGAAATGTGTTTTTAGACCAAACCCACCAACTTTGTTTAGCCAATTTAGCATGAAAATAGACAAAGTATCTAGTATTGTCGCGACTTAGACGCGGACAATATTTTTGTGGATTAAAGAAAGGATTTGTGCTTTATTTGTTTAAGCTGCAAATGTGAGAACTTAATTGCCCGAAATAATCGCAGTTGAGATGCCGATGATATACTTATGGATCAATAATTAATTTTGCGCTTAAATTTGTTTAAGCTGCAAATTTAATAAAATGAGTTTAAGCTCTAATTTTGGAATATGAGCTTACTCCCAAGTAAAAACTCTAGTTATCCAAATTCGCTTTTTGAGTTGAATTAAGGATGCTAGTTACTTGTGTGTATTATTAATGAAAATCGCCTATCTAGAGGTTGATTATAAAATGTTAAGAAATACACAAGTTACTGCACTTGTCGCTTATGTTGACCGACATAAACCAACTCGGGTGAATTTTGGAACAAGCATAATGTAGCTTGACGAGAGCAAAGACTAAAACTAGAACTATAAATTGGTCCATAAAGTGACAATAAGTTGTGTCACCTTATTGAATGAGGCAATTAAGTATCAACAAATATTAAGTGCACTTATGAGATTGGTAACTTCGCTCGTAATTGTACTGAGATGAAATTTGACTAATTATTTGCTCTCTTATTTTTTCGCTAATATTTTCAAATCTCTCCATGGGTGGATTATAGATATTGGTTGACTTAGCATGTGGTTTTGAGATTGAGCAAATGTGCATGACTATTATCGGGTTGTGCAACTATAGAGCGCACAAGAGGAGGCTAAAAAGAGTTACCTCAAGCTCGACAGTTGGTATGAGCAACTTGATGTGTCGATATAGTCTTACTCGGATAAATGCACTTGTAAGATATTTGTTGAGTGAGAAGACTTGTCTATTTTTTTGTGATGCTTGGCTTTAGATAGTATTTTTTTAGATCTTCTAATGATAACGTGGTACGTGAGGTTAGGAGGACGACTGTATTAGCTTGAGGAGGCTTTATTGTCAAACTCGCTAAGGTCAATCTCCGTCTGCATTATTTTTTTTTCAAGCGGGATAAGCCTGCTGGAAGAATGTAAGATGACTATTTTTCCTATAAAGCTAAGTCCACTAAATTGAGTGCAGACTTATGAGTGGGAGGCACAAATTAACGCATTATATTTTCTTTCATTGTTATTTACGCTATAAGTTAGTACATTCTCACTCTCATCAGTTAGAAGCGCCAAATTGCTTTGAGCGATTCTTAATAGATGAATATGTGCTAATAGGAAGCGAAAATAGTGTGTCTAATTAGTTTGGACACACAGTTGAAAGTAATAAAGTTGCAAGTTGAATGATGGTTCTAAATACTTTGCAGCTATATGAGCTCGCGAAGAAGGGACAATCACTTCAAAATGGTTAGATTTATGATGACGCAAATTGATTTGTGTGTTTTGTTGCTGCCTACATCATAAAATATGTGTCTCCAAATGATTCTTCAACCCTGTATGAGCTTTAGTTTGGCAACAAGTCCAAATTAGTGGGTTAGTACCTATGTTAGTTCGAGAATATGTGTTCTCACGTGAAGAATCAAGTCGCACGATTTAGGTTTCCCTTCAAAGGAATTTATTGAGCATTTGTGAAGTCTAAAGAGATCTTAAAACTATGCGAGTTGCAAGATCCTTAGGAGGCGCTCGTTTCTCTAGCGAGGATGTTGTATTTTATACTCATCTAGTAATCGCTAGGATAGTGGAAGCGACATTAAGTCGGTGGGAGCTAGTGTCTCACACAAAAAAGATTCTCACATTCCACGAGTAAAAAGGAGTGAATATAAAATATTCCCCATCATCTATATGAGATTGAGTGGGTATCCTTCACAATTACTTTTGTGGATGTTGATGAGTCGATAAAATATGTGACTTCACTTGATGTTCTAAGTGGATAGTTGTTGCTAAGGAAAAGATGAGTCGAATGACTAAGAATAAAGTCTAAGAGCTTGTTAATCTTCTGTCTAGATGCAAAACCATTTGAAACATGTGGTTTCGAAAGGTCAAGTACAATATAGATGGGTTGATTAACATGTGTGTAGCTCGACTAAGGACGAAATATTTACGTCTGTCGAAGAGCGTAATTTTTTTTTGAGATGTTCTCCCTAAGTGGTGAGATTGCCTCAATTCGTCTGATATTTTATCTATTATTGCCACTTTCGTCTAGGTTTGTCCTGGATGATTGATGTTGACATAGTTTAGTGAAAGTTGAATAAGGAGATCCATGTGGATCACCAAATGAATTCAAGAAGTGGAGTAAGAGCGCATTGATTGCTGATCAAGAAACTCCAGTTGTGACTTGAGTCATCATTGATTTCATCGAGCTATTATTTTTTGATAGGCCTACGATCGTCAATTAATTCACTGAACATATGTAAGAGTTGTATCTCATTGTATATGGCAAAAATATGATGACTGGAAAGGACATGGAGTTATTGCCACTCAGTGTTGGCTGTTTTTACACTCCATGGTCAAAGATCATACTCTTAGTCAAGAAACGATATCTTCGGAAGATGAAAAGAAATGCTAGCTAATTTAAGTAAACATTGTCGAATGTTTGATGTGCGCTATGTGCGTATTTCGCAAGTCTTGTACTTAGCAAAGTGTGATTGGTGAGTGGATATCGAAGTGATCCATGCGCTATTGTGATGCCGATAAATGGATACTTAGATATCTTAATAGATCGGTCTATGATTTGCTAGAGGCAAATTTGGCATCTTGAAATGATGCGTATTGCGCGCACATTCTTGATGTATTTTTGTTGTCTTTATGATAGTAAAACCACTTTGGCATATGGTTTGGGCGCCGGACATGGATGGTAGACTAAACCTATTTACTCGAGGTTTTACTTCACTTAAGAGTTTTTGCGCATAGTCAATATTGTTATCAGGCATACTTCTACAAGCGGTGGGCGCTCATCCCTTTTACGAGCCTTTGTTTGGAGATATGCTCCAAAGGCATGTGAGTCATTAGGGTTAAGTAAGAATTGATTATGTGGCATTTGAGAACATATTGTGATTAATGAGATATGTTGGATTCTCATTATGTGTTTGGTACGAATTTGTGAGTTATCACCAGGCTTTGATTGGCCCTCTCACACGGGCAATCGCCGGGCGCTAAGAGAGCGAAAGCGGATGAGACTTAAAAGATTGTGTCGCATAAGGAGGTTTGCGAATGATCGCCTTCACACCGGGAGCAAAGAGGAACGTTATTAAGTATAATTAACAGTCACCTTAACTAGAGGTTAAGATGAGATCCGAGTTGATCGATTATGAAGTATGTCCAAACTTCATAAAAGCCTGTTTATAGCCAAATGTGCGAGCTATCGTATGACACTTTGGGAGTGACTACGAGTATTACGCAGGTCGGGCGCTTGAATAGCGACTGGACTAAGATTTGTATGATGTCTAGAGCGTGACATGCCTAAATTGAGTGGGAGCTCCATCATAGCATGTATTCATACTACATGTGCTTTGAGGCGACCGCCTATGGGAAAGTTGGATTTGACGGGTCCCTGTTTCGTCACTGTGTGAGCCCGTATTATTTTTTTGTACCCTTTGGGACTTTGGACCTTGTCATGAGGTGTAAGCTTGATGACGCTACTTTAGCATGTATCCAATGGCCATTTGTGATTCGGTCTATCGGAGCATGTCTAGAAAGTCGCAAGACCAAGCTAATTGGCATGTGGGGCCGAGGAAGAATTAAGTTGATAACGCACTTATGTTCTATGATTCATAGCCCGGGCGACTATGTCGAAATGTGTTTGACTAGTGATGAATATAGAAACATATTTGAGTGAGTCGAGCATGCTCTATTTATTTCATTGAGGGATCTAGAGATGCTTGACTGGGTGCGATCACTTGGTTTGGGGTACATAGCGAGTTATTGAGTTGAAGGGTTATGTTAGTTTGGTGATGACTTAATATAACTCTCCTCACCTATTTTTTCTCGCATTCGCACGCGCCTTATTCCCTCGTATGAAAGAATGGACGTGAGATGAGAATATTATAATGTGATTCGAATGAGTCGGATCAAATATGTATGAGTGGGAGATATTGGAGATTACATCCATATCTTTTAGATAAGGAAAGATATTGGGGATCCTAATTGATTAGCATGCATCTTGGGATTGCATCTAACATGGAAAAATCCAATTATAATAGGGATTGAGATATATCGTTTTATATTCTCTTCCTATATTATTAGTAGTAGAGACATTAGACGTCTCCTACGGAATATCAGAAATCTCTCTCCTAAAATTTCTCTCTATGGTTTTCTTCTTGGAGCATCACAATATTCTCCGAGGGTTTAAGCTGTGCACATCAAAGTAAATAATTCTAGTAATTAATTACACCAACGAGAAAGGCGGTTCGTGATCTTGTTCGTGGTTCAACCAATCTATGGGGTTTGTTCGTTGCTCGCGATTCAATCAAGAGGAGGCTTGTAGATGGCTTAATCATGGATCAAATGGAGGCTTATAGACGGGCTTAATCCTGACTATGTGGATCGACAGTTCCGCTGCAAATAGGTATGCTCGATCCACCTTATATGTGCAAATATGTGATTTAGATATAACCCATATTTGCTAACAGTCAGGATAATCAAGAAGTGCATGACTAAATTGACCACTAATTGTGTACCTTGGAAAAAAAAATAAAATGGGATATTTATAATATTTCTTAGAGGATTTTCATCCGGTATTAAACAGTGAATGGGACCGTATGCCTATAGTAAGTAAGTCATTTTGTTGAGCGTTGGAGTAATTTTGCAATGCCTTATTGATCATGTTAAAATCTGCAGATCACTCAAAAGCAATAAAGTTTTCTATATGAGAATTGGTCTGCAATACAAACAAGTAGTGAGAAAGGCTCTGAAACTGTCCCACGAAAACCCTTTCGATGCTTAAGTCAAAAGAGGTTTTAACGATAATCCAAAAGAACTAGAGCAAATAGTACTATTGTGCACCTTGTAAATGACAATGGAGGGTTTATTTGAATTAGGGCCTCATCTAATGAGTTGGGCTAGTGGGCCAGTAAATTGTATACAATTAATCTATAACTCAAATAATTACAATTAAGAGCAATAAATAATAAATAAACTGAAATAGAGCAATCAAATAATTAACGGATAATTAAAAATAAAAATTGCCCAGACCACTTACCAATACTTGTCATGCATATGACTATTGACTACTTGAATTCAATTACAACTAAAAATCTTCTAGTCAAGATCAAGAGCCTTAACATCAGCAGTTGTAGGAAGCCTTAAAAATTTCATAACTACATTTGATCTGTTTATTAGAAATTTATTTTCCTGCCTCACCCGCGGATTTTTAAAAGTGTAGATCCGAGATCCGTTTGATTGGGTTTGGTCTCGCCTCGAACAAAACGGGTTCATTATGGGTCTGGTTTTTTTTTTTTTTTTTTTCTTTCGAAAAGATGGGTCTGGGTTTTAATTCACCCATTGTCATCTTTTATAAACAATCCCCATTTTCTATCGAATTTTGCCCAAAATTTTCAGGTTACATTTTTTTTAAAGAAAAATTTATAGTCGTCACTCTTATCATTTGGAGAAGATATTCTTAATTAAACAACTTGAACTTGGATAGCTATGAATATACGTAATCTTGCAGTGTTTTAAATTATACCATTCCACATGGATGAGGCCCTCAAACCATATCCTTTGTCTACTGATAATTTCAAAAGAGTGGCTTTAATATCGTGTTGGAAGCAAAATACCGGCCACACGCATGTCACCATTTCTTCATTTAATAATCATGAGTTTAGTTAGGTAGCATTATATATACTATAAAGAGTTTGGATGAAAATATTTTTAAAATCCTTCAATATAATTTTTCATATCAAAGATTTTTTTTTTTATCAATTTTGAAAATTCATTTCACTAATTAATTTTTGGTCCGATAATAAAGCAAACCCCTTAGGATTTAACTTAATTGTTTTTCAACACAATCAAATCTTTAGTAATACTTTTTTTTTTAATCAAAAATACACTTGATCAGCTTACTTATATTTTAGTTTAGTCATTTTTCATTTTAAAAATCTTTTTATAATTGATTTGAGTTTGTGTTTCCAAAACTAATGAATTTTTTTGCTGTAGAATTAATATAATTGTGAGATATATAACTCTTTTCAAATGAAATATATCACTTCTCTCAGACGAGCACTTAGTGGTGCACTGACTTGAGATTACGAAAAACCGAACCGATATCCGGACCGAAAGATCTCCGAACCGAAAATATCCGTTGACTTTTTGACTTTCCCGAACCGCATCGAAAATATTTATGGTACTTTATTTTTCAAATACCCGCACGAGAACCGCATCAACCATACCGAACCACTCCGAACCGAGGACCCGAAGCTAGAACCGATTTTAAAGATTTTATATAAATACATATACATTATTTCTATGTTGTTTTTATTTTGATATTGAATTAACTACAAACAATTTTAAATTAAATTGAATATCAAGCATATTTCTGAAAAAAATAATCATAAAACTGCAACTATTATGATTTTTAAAAAAGTTTGATATAAATAATAGAGTAAATTATTTGAAATTGAAATTAGTTAAATGATTAGTAAGTTGCACTTAAAAAAGAAACAAGTAATAGTACCATATTATAACAATTTTTAATTTTTTTACCACATCACATAAATTATAAATATAATTTTATTGATTATGTTAAGTTGTTAAGTATGAGACATTGAGATTATAAATTTATACAAGTTTTTATTCCATGTTAATTTATAAAAATTATTAGTTAATTATATATGTTCTATGTCAATAGAAGGACAATTGCCCAAATAATAGACTGTAATTGTATTATACAGATTATTAAGTTTAGAATTTTGGATTATGTTACCTATTATAGTTTTAGTTTTTATTTTGAGACTACGCTAAAAAGAGACTAGAACTCTAGAAGTATATCCGTTTGGTGATTTTTATGTTGATTTGTTTTCCAAATTTGTATGTTTTATTTATGGCTAATCTCTGAATCTCCGTCCCGACCCGAACCGTGCCGTCCCGTCCCATTAGAACCGAATATCCGTCCCGAATTTTCGGTACGGTTCGGGACGGAGATTTTTTTTATGGTTCGGTTCTGGAGATTTATTTTTCAGAATCTCCGAATTTCGGGACGGTTCTGGAGATTTCCAAATCTCCGAACCGTCCCGTACTATGCACACCCCTACGAGCAGTTACAATCCAACTGATAAAGCGTTGATGTTAATTTTAATGAGTTGCCTGCGTATTGTTATGCTTTTTATTCTAACCTAAGCTAAGCTAAGCTAATCTAAGCTACGCATCTTCATTAATCATCTTATGGGCACACTTTAACAGTTAAACTCTTATTAACACACAGTTTGCATGTGGTTTACAATCATGATTTCGCTTGGAACTTCACATGCTCCCATGTTTTCGTATTAACTCTCCAATTGGAAACAGCTATTTCATTATCTTTCTTTTTTTTTTTTTTATTATAAATAAATTAGATTGCCATTTATCTGTGCAATTAAGTCATTCACATGGTTGTATAGCTTGCTAATCACACAAATCTTGTTTATTACATGACTATCCTGCCTCTCCACCCCATATCTCCACAAAAAAAAAAAAAAAGAAAGTAATAATAACAAATAAATAAAACGAAGCAACTTCAGCTTGTTAATTTGTTATTACTAATTACTTGTAGGTGAAGTTAAAACAATAAAGGTAAAAATAATGGAGTGATGTGAGAAGATCCAAAGTTTGAAAGTTAACATATTCTTTTATAGTATTTATTTTCCAAAATCTAACGGCATGATTAGTATGCGTGAAAGAAATTAGATAGGATCGAACAATAAAATAAAATTAGAAATAGAATAACGAATAATCATATGATGATATCATTCCTATGTTTGGTATGTATAATGTAGGTGATGCTGCTTAAATCTATAGATCACTCCAAGTTATGATTTCTCATTAAATGTCAAATTTCTTCTTCAGAGTTGGTAATTCTTGAGATGGGAAATTATCTGTGACAATTCAACAAATTTAGATGGGCACTCAGATTGTCCCAGAGAGACCTCTCCAATGCTCAAGTCAGTACATATTGGAGAAAAAATACAGTGCAAAGAACAGTACTTAGGAGTAATTAATTGTGAATACTTACAAATAATGTGGAGAGACCTATTTATACCTGGGTTGATGGCCGTATATGCTTTGTGCGATAAGTGGGTAATAGTTATACCTGCGATCCAGTACATTAATAATATTGGATAATTAATTATGTGATTTCAGAATTAAATAATGTGTAAAATAAATAAAATAATAGTAATTAGGATAACTCGAAATTGTCCCCAAGAGAATGCAAAAAGGAATAAAATGACTATTTTTCTATATGATTTCATATCTCTTGATTGATAATTATAAATCAGTAATAATAACAAAAGAAAATTGTTTTAAATATCAAATTATTCTTAAAATTAATTGAAAAAGATATATAGCTCACAAATGAATAAAGGGTATACTAGTCAATAAAAACTATCACGCCCCAGACCAGACGCGACGACAATCAATAAATTAAACAGAATTAAACCCAACACCTGACAAATGATACAATATAACTCTAAGTGAAACGAGTCTAAAGCAAATGAAATAAAATACAAGTACGAACTACAACTTACAACCAAAACTAAGAAATAAAGTACACATCATCACAAACTTAAGTGTCAAAGGGTCCTACGCCCTTAAGTTACAAATTAAAATGGAAAAGAGAAGCGAGAATAAAAGGAAGTCCAACATCACCAAGCACATGAAACAAGTACAATCAATAATAAAAGGAGCAAGTCCGACAGGCGGAGCACGGGAAATCAGTTCGTGGCAGGTTCGACATTTTCAACGTACTCCTCATCTAGCCGTTAGAAAAAAGGAGGGGGATGAGATAAAAATCTCAGTGGATGGGGTGATTGTGTGCATGTGTGGCCATATATATAGTTATTGCAAGAAAACTGTTATATGAAAAATGCGTGAGTTATGATGCGTGGTTTCACATACGTCGTAAAGATCGTGGGTATATATACTTAAAATAATATACTTATACAATTTTAAAAAGAGTTCATGATCATACAGTAACTACGTGATTCAAGCAAGACAAGTAAGATTGCGTACGGAATGTAACGCCAATCCATGCAAGACAAGTAGTGGTTTCTTACGGATTCGTAGCGCCAACCAATGCAAGACAAGTAGTGGTTGCGTACGGTTTTGTAGCGCCAACCAAACGGGTCCGATTAACTCCAGAATCATGTGGATCAGACACCGATTCCTTCGCTCTTCCTTGTAAGTCCCCGAGCAACATGGTCCAAGACCTGCCACCTTATCGCTCCATGTGCAAAAACAAATCCACAAAGAGAGCTAGCTAGGCTGGATTGTCATAATCATGATTATACCTCAAGTACTACGACCCGCTTCCCTGACAAACTCTATCCCCGGGCCATGGATTAGGACGATGGGGTCGGAGAGTGAAATAGCAAGAAATTGAGCCGCCCGATTCCATCCCCCGACGTATCCATTCCGACTGTGAGATCGACACACCAAGTTGACTTAGGCAGGAAATAATTACAAGTACAAGATGTCAACCAGGCAGTCGAGTATATTGATTCAGGGAAGCAGTTCAGGAAAAATTTTCAAAAATCGCGTGTGGCATTTATTGGCATTGGTGGAGTAATTTGGATGAAGATAATTACCGAGAGGATAAGTAATCTTCGATGTCTTGAAGAATTAGGTGGGACATAAGTCCCGTTATAGATTCAGAACCGCAAGACAAGGAAGTCATCCCGCGATCGCGTATTAGTCGGTCAAGACGATCCGATAAGTCAAGGGGTTTTAAGAAAATATATTATTTAATAATTATTATAAGTCAGAGGGTCTAGGGCTGTTCTTAAAAGAAAATAATTTGAGTTAGGTCATTGTTAAAAAGAAAATTTATAATTAGCCCCGTTTTGTAAAAACCAATATTTTTGGGGTTAAAAATTAAATAATTAAATGTCCCGACCTTGAAAAATTATGAGGTCAGTTCCTAAATTCTCTAAATTTTTCAGAGATTCAATCTTTTTAAAGTCTTAAGTTTGAGTTTTTATAAAATTCTCATATTGGCCCTAAATTTGTTAAAATTATCATTTCGGGCCCTAAGTTTAAAATAATTGGATCTCACAAACCGGAAGGGCTTTTAATGTGATTCCAGTTGTAAAATATCACTAAGTTCAGTGGGATATTGGGACAAAAGCAGTTTTTAAAAGAAATAAGTATAGGTCCTTTAACTTTTGAAAATCTCATTTTTGTCCCATTTTAAACAATTGCCTTAAGGCTTTTAGTGGTCCAATTGTTATGAAATTTGAACCTTGGGTTCAAAATATCATTAAGTTATAGTTAAATTAGTTTTTCCAGGTACGTGGACTGTATAAGTCCTGGAAATTTCATTTGGGTCCTCAAGTTTGATCTTTTACAATTTGGTCCCTGAATTTTTATAAAATTACTTTCTAAGCTCTAAACACTTGGATTTTTGGAATACTCTTAAAATATGTTATTTCTAGTACCTTAAGAGTTAAAATTTCAAATTTTAAAATAGGGGTCTGGTACAGTTTCGAAAATTATAATTTAACCCTTAAACTTCTAAAATTTTACAATCTAGTCCTTGGGCTTTTAAGGGTTGATTTTATTTATCTTAGAACTCTTAAAACTTTATTAAAATGTCCAAACATCATTTTTGAACCTGAGTACAGTCCTAAAATTCGAAAATTACAGAGGGATCCCTTAAGTTTTATTTTCTTGCAATTAAGTCCACCAACTTACCATTTTTGCATTTTAAGTCCAAAAATTAAAATTTAATCAATTATGCTCGACTTTTCCAGGTTATAAGTCAAATAAAACATGTATATCAAGAATCATAAACATGCATATACATCTCATCCAACAATTACATCATTAAAATGTACATGCATGCACCTAAATTTTAATAAATAGCATTTTTGAGCAACACTTGAGAATTTTTACAACTTGATACATGAAATCAACATGCAATATATAATATATATATATCTCAAGTGCTCAAGAACAAGATACAACATGCATTTAAGGAAAAACACCTAGAAGTTGGAAAGATTTTTCCACCCACCTTAAAAATGAATTTGTTGGTGAAAAATGGAATAAATCACTCATGATGTAGAAGTGACTTAGGTCAGCCCCTAAATCAAGGAATGTCAAAAAAATATAGGAGTTAGAAAATGAGGTTAAAAATTTAAGGAAGAAGAAGAAGGTGAGAAAATTGGTAAAACTACACTTACCTTGTGTAGTGAGTAAAATGTGACTAGTAATGGCTTCAAAATGTATGATTTTGGTCACCCTTAATTAAAACCTTCAAGGTCAGCCCCTAAAACTCTAAAAATGAAAATGGAGTATCAAAATTTGGAAAATAGAAAGGGAAGAAGAAAATGTACTAAAAATCCCATTTCTTACCTTATAGTCCAATTTTTCTTCAAAGTCTTCTAAGTGTACCTCCAAAAATCAAAATCCAAACTTAAATTAATGAGTGAAAGAAGGTAGCTAGATGATATTAAAACATGAGGAGGAACCAAATTCTTACCTCGTAGTATAGGGTGGGAACAATCACTTCCATAAAATTAGGAACGATTACACGCTAAATATTTAGAAATAACCTCACCATCGGGTAAATCGCAATTTTAGTCCTGTATCTTTTGGACAGTTGCAATTTTAGTCCTTTAACTACTAAAGTTGTAGTTTTGATCCTGGACAATTTTGCCGTTATGGCTAAATAGCAGTTTTGGTACTTTTTCTTTCCAAAGTTAGCAAATATAGTCCTACAACTTTCGAGAATTAGCAATTTTAATCCTAACACAACATAACTAATTTATCAAAATAAACCAAAATTTCATATAGTATGAGAACCCTCATTTCTGCCACCTATTTTGTTCATGGCATTATTACACCTACTTAGATCCAATCTCTATTCAATGATCTTAAGGGATCATGTCGTTTCCAAAGATAAACTTAGTAGGACATACTTCTGCAAATGTCTCACAACTCTAAGTTATCTGATTTCAAACTAAGTCTTTGATAAAACGAATATAGTCTCTCACGACCATATCAGGCCCAACATGCTTCCATAAAATCAATAAATTCCTTATAATTCATACCTTTCTTTGACCACAACCGCATGGGTGAGATAGTTTACAAAGCCACCAATCGATAAATTACTTTTCCTAGACCGTTTGACAGACCTCACCATCAAATCTCTTCAATAGGGAAGATGGTCTATAAGTTAATCGACTCCTTCAACAACGACTCATCTGTTGGACAATCTGTTGAGATACGCCCTCTTGCTCCACACGTCCAACAATTACAATCTTTAAAATTTTCATTGGTTCTGGTATGATACCGTCTGAAAGTTCTTCTTCCCGGAGTTCTGTTGGTATTTCCTTGGTCAGAACCTAATGAAAAGGCTCTACTCCTGCTAGGTACTGGTCTTTGCCCTGATTTATAACTTCGGACCTTTTGTTTTGACCAAAACCTTATAGGTCTCCATGAAGACCTATTTCTTTTGCTGCTACTTCCACGGCTGTATAAATGGCTTCTCTGCTTCTTTCTTTTATGCCTCTGTGGTTGGCACCCTACAACTGTTGGTTTGTCATCATCTTTGCGACATAGGGGAACCATTTTATTGATTCCTCGCAATCTCTTGTAATTCCTGTAGAGTGCTACTTGATGGCACCACTCATAGTTTAGCCTTTCGTAAATGACATTCTTTTTGCCACCGTATCCATATCATATGCATCATTATATTCCATGATGATCATTTCTCTCCAAGGACTTGGTATCTTCTCAAAGGATAATTGCGAAACTTCTTTATCATCCACCTAAGACTTCTATCTATATTCAGTGAACAACTTGATATATTCATCAATGTGACAAATATCATGTAACTCGAGGCAATATAGGGCTTGTTTATATCTAATCTTTTTATGTTCTTCCAATCCCTCAAAACAGCATATCCCGATAAATAGATTTTAAATAATTTTGTCATATTATCGACTATTCCTTTTAATGACTCGCCAGAAGTAACAATGTTTCTCATTTCTGCAATCAACATTTCCCATGCGATCTTCACAGATCCTTCAAGTCTCATTTTAAGCAGTAAAATGAACCCTTCCTTTTTGAGATCGAGTGTTCCTGCGGCAATTCTCATGGCAGAAGCCCAATCATCAATAAGGACTTCTTGATTTTTGAAATCTGGGATATCCAAATTTAGCATCAATCCATATAAATGGACTGGATCAAGTTGTGACTTTCCATAAGGTGTATTATACATATTTGGCCTTTTGGAACATTTTCTGGTTCCTGAAATAATAACAGGATTTCATCCTGTTGTGAAATCTCCAGCGTGTGGCATTGATTCTCTCCATGGTGTGAGTCGGAACTTTCTCGCTTTCGTTGGGATTAATGGTGGCGATGGTTGTGGAATTTGTTCACGAGTAACCAAAGCCGATCCATCCTCGTATTCATCTTTAAATCTACAATTCCTAATCATGCGAAGGATTCTCGCAAGGTTATGTAGATCTTCAAGATTAATCTTCTCCATATCCTTCACATTAGATTTGTGATGGATTTTCCTTTGATGATAGTGATAAGATTATCATAGTCTGTCATGTGTTTCACAACTTCGATTAGTTTCCATGTTTGATATAAATAAGGTACCGTTCTGCAATTTATATGGCTCTTTCCTCCAAAAGAACTTGGTCTGTTCTCTAGATTTTTGACTCATTTCTGAATATCACGAAAGATTTCAATAGTCTCTGTTTGATATTTGGTTATCGTCTCCATCTAGTTTTGGATATGATGAACTTGTGTGGGTAGATGATTATGGCAAATACCATAATTCTGCAACATCTTTTGAACTTCTCTAAGATCTTGTGAGGATTTAGACGTGTCTAGAAGTATCTCGCTCCATTCTGGTTTATCCTCAAGACTCATGGTCTGGATAATGAGCCTGATACTGAAGATTCTCCAGATAGCATCGTAACATTCGGTTCAAATCATAGTGCCTCATGTAACAAACAACTTGTTGATTACAAGCTTGTAAAGTTCCGCTGTTTGCTCCATCTTTAACTAGGATCCTATATTGGTTTTCCCAATATGAGATATTTTCTTGGTGTTCTTGTTCATGTACCGCCAAAATATAGCGATATCTTATGTAAGTTATACATCTTGGACATTCATCCAGATCTATTTTCTTGGAAATAGTTATGCTCACCAATTGTTAATTACAAAGATATAATAAATATAACGTCAAGTTTTTAATAAACCTATGCTCTAATACCAGTTTGAGCAAAACACTTAGTCAATCAAGCCATTTGTGTAGGTAAGGGTATTCTAGGTATTATGAAAATATGAAATAACCCTTGGGGACCAATATTGAGAAAATTGTATATTCAGTCCCACAAGATCAGGCCTATTACACCCATAGTCCCGTACTTTGCATAAGTCGTCCCACTGTTTCCAGACTTTGCACTATTAGTCCCATAGTTTTAGAAAATATACATAAATAGTCCCGCATATTATAAAGATTGCCATGATAGTCCCAAATTACCCAATTATGCAATGTATCACATGTTGTGAAAGCTTTCATTTTCTGTCACTTGTTTTGTTCGTGACATTATTACACCTACTTAGATCCAGTCTTTATTCGTAGGTTTTAAGTGGATCATGTAAGGTTTCACCATAAACTTAACAAGCATACTTCAGAAAGACTTCACTAACATGTATACATTCTTCAATTCGCCTAAGTTTATTAACAGAAATGGATATAGTCCATTACGACCATATCAGGCCCAACATAATAAATTCCTTAAAATTCATACCTCTCTTTAACCAAAAACCGCACTGGGTGAGATGGTTTGCAAGACCACCAGTTGATAAATCACTGCCCCTAGATCATTTGACAAACGTCTTCGTCCAACTTCACCAATAGGAAAAATGGTCTATTAGTTAATTGACTCCTTTAGCAACGGCTCAGCACAACCTTGGTTCATTTCCTACTCCAGACGTATAAGATAATTCTTAAAAGGGATGAACTAATAGAACATTATTAACACATGTTGAACAAAAGCCTTTATTTATTAAGAACTTAAAGAGAAATTTATTACATTAGTAATCTCCTTTTTGAGAGGAGAATACTTGTTTAACTGTCATGTATGAGGTCGACACTCCTTACACATAAACAGAAAAACTGAAAAACACTCTAAAAATTTAAACACTCAACTATTTTTACAAAGGAAATTTTATTTTTGGAAGACTAAGGGATGTTGATCGATGTCTTTAGCCTTCCCAAGCTCTTGTTTATATAGAGGTATGGATGCCTCTATCTTCTTCTATTATTGCACCCACTTGCTGAAATAAGTGGAAGCCTCCTCAACATCATATGGTTTGGGCCCTCCTTTGTCTAGTATCCAAAGTTTGTTGATAAGGCTCCATTATTTGATGACTTTCTTTTTTGTCCTCTAGTTAATGGAAGGAATATTATGACGTCAATGCTTACGTCATTTGCTTCAATTATTGGCATACCAGCTGGATGTCAATCTCTTTCTTGTTATGACCCACCTTTTGTCTTTTGGGTAAGTGGGTATCACATGTTACCACCAAATCTAGGAAATCTACTTTTTTGGTGGTCCCCGAATTATTGGATACTTTGGCAGTTTGTGTGATTTCCTTCTCCGTCTCTGGGACGTCTCCGATCAGTCTTTGGCTGGAATCCTTTACCAATTTTGGCACTTTTTGATTCAGACATTCTGGGCAAATATTATTTTTCCAGTGGCCAATATGAGCCATGTTACAGTATTTCCGGCGAGTTTCTTTACTCCCCGGCAACTTGTTTTCCCAAAGAAGACTCCTATTTTTCTCAAATAAGACTTCTGCAAATCTTGTTGTTTTTCATGTCATGGTGTTTAACAAGAATGATCCATTCACCGAATTCTGATAGAACTTGAACGGAAACTTGACTTTGTCCATCTCTGTAAGACAGACCCATAAACCCCAAGCTCATCTTGTTGAAATTTGATCTTCAGTAAAAGACATAACTAGGGTAACTTCTTCCGAACTTATATTCTTGATTGTTTTGAAAGCACATTCGTCTGGCCTTTGAAACCGAATGTAATAAAAGGCTTCATGATTACCTTTTCCCACGGGTTCTAGAGCTTCACTAATGAAATACAGTTCCAATGTATCGCCGCATTTTAGGCTCTCATTGTTGGACCAACACTCATATACTGCTTCCTAGATCCATTTGGGTAATAGTTTTATCTCCAGGAAAGCAGGGGAGGTAGTATAGATTGAAGCCAGGGCTCTAAATTCATACCACCACTTGACCTCGTGTGGATTGGAGTTTGGTAACATCCACACCCCCGGATATTTTTCATAAATGTCGATCTTTGTTCTTTTTGGATGTATCCATTGTCTTGAAATAAGTTTCTCCCAATTCGTCTGATATTCTTGCCAAGAAGAAGAAACTTTAATCTTGTTAGTAGCAACCTTAGAATTGCCGTCATAGACTTAAGATTGATCTCTTCGTCCTTTACCTCGAACGTGCTGGGTTGATATGATGACTCAGGATTTGACTCCGGAGTATCATCTTTTCCTTGGCCCAATATTTTTGCCAGCTTAGGACCTGTGCTAGAGGTACTTCAATCCTCTGCTACAGGTTGGGGAGCCCCGCGCTCTAAATGCTCCTTTTGCTTATTAGCGGCCCGGAGAAGTGGCCCTTGAAATTCCAATCTCAGATGAGAATGAGATCGAACACATGCTCGTATGCGATCGATTACTTTGTCCCGATTATTCTTTTGTAACCTTCCGGCCAAATCATCATTGATGGCCTTAGTGCCAAATTCTCGGAGAAGCATCTCAAGTTGATAGCCGAGGTGTCTTGATGCTGTGAGGATGGAATCAACTTCAATTCCTCCATCTCTTGTTAGAAAATCAAAGAACATTTTCATGAGATTTTATAAGGACAATATCATAATCATAATATTGGCATTCAGCTTGCCATCTAAGCAATCTGGCCTTTTCTGGTTTTGATTCAATTTTATTTTTCAGAAAAGCTTTAACACTTGAATTATCAATTTTTAAAGTAATTTTTTTAGCCAATTAAAATAAAGGCCATTTTTTGAAAGCCTTTTTGACTGCAAATAATTCTTTCTCGTTTATATGCCATCGATTAACTTCACTGTCTGTAAAAAGACCATTGCAATATATACATGGCACTTCGCCGTTTGGTGTGGCTTTTGTAAGAACTGCTGTCCACCAATAGTCATTGGCATCTATATATAGAACCAATTCATATTCATCTTGTGGAATTACAAGTTTTGGAAGCTTTTTGCAAACTTCCTTAAACTTCCTAAACACCTTCTTATAACGTGCAAGATTGTTTTAGATCCTTTTTTTTATCCATAGAAAAAAGTTGTTTCTTGTCTTTCAGCGTATCTAGAAATCCTTTTATCTTTTCTATAATATGGCTTTGTAGAATGATTCCAGATCCATCGTTTTCAATTCCGAGGAATTCAATATGTCTTATAGTAATTAATGCATTCTTCTCTGAAAGCACTAGTCCTACTTTGTGACAAACATCTGAAAATATTTCCAAATGTTTGATATGCTCCTTCATGTTCTTTGATGCAATTAAGATATCATCGATGTATACTAACATGAAATTGAAATAATCCTTGAAGAGATTATCCATCTTCCTCTGATATATCTGGGGTGCATTAGCCAATCCCATAGGCATCACGTTCCAAATATAATGTCCTTGTGGTGTGGAGAAAGCTGTGAACTTCTTACTATCTTCATCCATCTTAATCTGATAAAATCCAGATTTGCAATCGAATTTTGAGAATATCCTGGCACCTTTGATGCGCTTAACTGTGATGTTCTCTCGCTTGGGATATAATATCCATCAAATTCCAAAATGTTATTAATCTCCTTGTAATTAATAAAAAATCTTGCTTTCCTCTTTTGATTTCTCCATGGTTCCCGACTAAGAATCCGGATCACGTATGGAGAAACTCCTGTGAAATCAACTTAAGGTCAAGATGTTCCTTAAGTATCTTCTCGTGCATATCCTCACAATCCTCTTGGTTCATAAGGACTCGATTTGAATCTCACGAACTCGTACTTCTTTCATGGTTTAACTTTTAAGGATGCTTTGAGCTCGTTCTTATCCCACCATGCCAAAGGATTTTCATTATAATTCCTTTGGATCTTCTTCTTGATATCCTTGAGTGATATTTGTTCTTCTATGGTAACATCACTCTGTAGATTCTCCATTAGGCTCATCATCAATTTTGCAATAGCCTCTGGAGGTACTCGTTCTTCTCCTTGTATTCTAAATTAATACAAATCATTATCCCATCGTTTTATATCTTTTTGTTGGGAAATTTATTGTTTAGATTTTGATGAATGCCATAAAACTTAGAATAGGAAGTTGGCACCCCATTTTCGTTGTAAATCGCATTGTAATAAATAGTCAATGGTCAAGCCGAGTTAAGTCACTATGCCTAAACATGCAAGAAGACAACCGAGACTAGAAGGAAGACTCACCGCAAGACAAATTGAATATGGCAAAGAAGAAAGACGAACTCGATCAAGGAGCAAATGAGATGCACGGTGAGTAGAGTATCAGTCAAGTCAACTCAAGATAGCCAAGTCTCAAGTTGAAGTGACAAAGAGTCATCCAATGATTGGAAGTCGACTCTAAGTCACCTGGGAAAAGCAAGGAAATGCAATCAAGTCGAGATAATCGAATAGATCCGTTCACGTAAATCAAGGGAATTACTTAATATAGTAACACCTCCATACTACCTTTCTCAAAGTGCTCACCCCGAGCGTGCAAAAGGAATAAACCAATGGGAAGCACTCGCACCATGTCGAACTCGAAAAGTCAAGAACAATTCATACGAGGAAGTGGTAATTCCAAGGATCGCAACAAGACAAGCCAACGACCACAAGTGACTTTAAAATAAGCTCTATCTCTTCAACGGGCATTTTTTGAAAGATCACTATAAAAGGCCGAGGAATGACTTGAGAGAAGGTTACCAACCACGAACATTCAAGAAAACATTTGAATCAGTAACCAAAAATATTCTCAAATCATTCAAGATTAATTCTCAAGCCTACATTACGAAGAAAATCAATCCAACACTCACCGTGAAGGAAAAAGATAACTTCAATCAGTTGAAGAGGAAATTGTTGAAGAATCAAGGGTCTACATTCCACTGAGGATTGTAGGAAGGTTCAAGGTCGAACCGGTCTCAAGTTTTTGGAGGGCTTCGTGATCAAATCCAAAGAGCTTGAGCAAGTGGGTCAGAGTAGTAGCAAAGCAAATGCCTGTGAAGAAGCCGAGTCGCATTTGAGAAGCCGCCTAAGTGACCAAGGAATCTCCGACGAGTCCCAAAGGATCAAGTCACCGTGTGATCAAGACTTGTATCCGACTGTTACCACTCAGATATCGATCAATACCTAGTGGATTCCTCCAGAGTTGGAGAAGAGAGGAGAGAAGAATTACCCCATCTTCGAACCTCTATAAAAACTTATCGTGTCATTTACATTTCAAAGACTTTAATTCCCGCATCTTATTTATTTAACTCATTGATAAATTTGCTATCCACTTGATAATATCTAAGTACTAAACCAAATTTAAGGGTGTAAAGTCTTCCAATAAAACAAATCACAATCGAGTTAAGTCTTTAGTCAAAACAAATTTGAGTTATTCTATCAACAACTCGCCGAGTCCGTTGAGTAACTAACTCGCTAATTAACTAACTTAGCCGTCCATCAAGGACTCACCAGAAGTATTAACTCAATATTTAAAAGGACTAAATCAAAAAGTTGGTAAGGTTTATTCAACCCCCCTTCTAAACCTTACACTCACACCCCTTGGGACCTACAAGTGGTATCAAAGCGGTTGGTTCATTGAGCCTTCCGCACTGGATGCTGAACTAAATCTCCAAATTTTTCAAAGTCTGCTTTTAGTACTTGAGTTGTCAAAACTCTTTTTATCATCAAAAGTTATTATCATGGAAGCAAATTTGACACGCATCCCTATGTTCACAATTGAAGAATTTGATGATTGGAAAATTTGCATGCAGTGCTCATCTATCAAAGATTACATGATGAGATGTGGATAGTGATAGAGGATGGGCCACTCGCAAATTTTAAAAGTGAACACAAATTGTAAGGAGAGCTGCGCAATGAAGGTGAAGAGGATGTTGCTCTGACCAAATGGCTATGGTTGAAAAACCAAGAGCTGAATGGACAAATGATGACAAAAAAGATATAACCTGACAATGTGGCCAAGACATTCTTTACAAAACCTTGACAAAGCCATATTCAATAAAGTCAAATCATGCAAAACGGCTAAAGAAATCAGGGACAAGCTAACATTGATTTGTGAAGGCTCGTGAGCAAATCAAGGAAAATAAATTATCACGTCATTTGACTAAATTTGAAAATTTCAAAATGATCGCAGGAGAGACCTCCCCGGATCAACCGGATGCTCGGTTCACGTAAATTACCAACGAGCTATCTCGCACTTGGAAAAGAATATACACAAAAGGAAATGTGTATGAAGATTCTAAGAAGTCTCCCAACCGAGTGGGATATGAAAGTCATGGCCATGAGACACTCCATGGTACTATCCAAGACATCCAACCATGAGCTATTCTCGGATCTCAAAGCCTACGAATTTGAGCCGAGAAAGAAAAGACCAGAAGAGACACAATTTGAGTACTCCAAAACAAATTGCTTCTAATTGTTAAGGATGGCAAGAGAGCCGAGGTCAAAGAAGTCATTGACCAAGAGGAAATAAATAGCCGATGGTTAAAAGGTTTAACAAGTTCTTCAATAAGAACTACAAGAGAGGCAAGGGCGAATCCTCCGTAAGACACTCACCTCCTCCAAGTCAAGGGAAGATAGGCCAACCAAGAGAACAGAGCATCAAAAAGTCAATATCAAAGGGCCGACAATCCAAGAATGGAAAGAGTCGATCAAAAGGTTGAAAATCTATGCTTTGAACCGTAGGCAACCAGGTCACTATGCCATTGATTGCCCATATCCTCGTAGTCAACAAATACAGAATGAAGAAGAAAGAAAGGTCTTCGTGAGAAAGAAGACAAGAAAAGAAAAAGGCAATGTTGGCGCAGAGATCACCGAGACAAACCAAGTTAAGAGACACAAATGATTCATGAGAGTAGTGAAGCCGACTACTCAAGTGACTCAAGAAGAAGCCTTGATCCGTTTGATGGCCAAGGAACAAGACCAACCCGACCAAGAAGATGAGGTACACTCTAACTCATCACACTCGTATTCTAGTGATAGTGATCGTGACACACACACTTCATCGCCCACTCGATCTTTATGATTCATTAGGCAAAATGATGAAAGATTTTGAACACATTAAATCCTCACACACACTACTAAATGAGGAAAATAGTCTACTCAAATGCCAAACTCACAAATGACTAAGGAGCCGAGTACTCTAAGTCAAATAGTCCGATGAGAATGAAAGTTTAAAGACTGAAAATGCTAAGCTAATAAAGAAATAGTAACTGCTATAGAAAAGAGGGAAAATGACCTCAAAATGTGATTGCCTCATTCACTAAGGCATCTAAATCATTGGATGATCTTATTATGAGTCAAAGAGAATGTGGAGACAAGACAGCTTAGATTTAATTCCTCTGTGCTATGTTAAGCTCCAAAAGTGATTTTGGAAAAAGGATCTTCTAGCAATGAAGTATCTCAAAAAACCAAAACTTCAAATGGTGCACACACATTTATCCCAAAGCACAATTACAAACAAACTGGCTTGGTTATAAAGGAAAAGAAATATAGCTAAATCGAGTGTCCGAGAGGACAACAGAAGAAATCCAAATGAGTTCCTCAAAGAACTCCAAACAGAAATACTCTCAAAGAAGAAACAGAGCTACCAAAACCCCGTAAGTTCTATAAAGGAATACAGATGAAGGGAATGGTAGAAAATACCCAAGCCAAGCCGATTGGAATAATGTGAACTATCAAAGAAAGACCTATGGAATATAAGCCAAAATGGCAAAGGCCTAGAACTCAAAGAAAGGCCATTCCAAAGGTATAAGAGCTTTCATCAAAGACACATATGCACCTAGGCACTACACTTAGAGATATCACAACTACCCAAAGAAGGCAATTGCTAAAACACATATACAGCATACAGACAAAAGAGACAAATTGTATGAACCTAGAATCCCCAAGCAATTTGCCAAAATTAATTATGATTATGGCACTCGATAGATGGCAACCCCTTAGAGTCAAACCATTTGTCTATAGGTTGGTTGGATCATCTTACAATACTAACCCCTCGTGACCTGCATAAGTATGGGTACCTAAAACTTAATTTCCTTGTCCGCAGTTCAAGGAACAACCGAGTGCCAAGGAACCTGGTACATGGATAGTGGCCGTTCCGGACATATACATATGATAGGAAACAAGAAAAATCACAAAATTCAAGGAAGTCGAGGTGCAAAAGTCATATTTGGAGGAAATGAAGCTCCAGGAGAAATAAGAGGCATTGATCCATCAAGAAAAATGGATTAGAAATCACGATGTTGCATATGTTGAAGGACTCAAATTCAATCACGAGTATTAGCCAACTCTCGTGACAAAGGCTATAATGTTGGATTCAACATGGGTATATGCCAAATCAAGGATACTGAATCAAATGAAGTTATGTTGCAAGGATGCGCATAAAGAACATGTATGTCGTGGATTGGTCAATCGCAACACCCAAAGACTTGTCTATTAGCAAAGAGCACAACCAATCAAGTCAGTCGTGGGTACAAGAAGTTCGAGTCACCTGAATTTCAAAACGATTAACAAGCTTGCCGTAAGCAATCTTGTGGAAGGACTTCCGACTCAAAGATACAAGAAGGAGAGTATATGTGATGCATGTCGAAGGAAAACAAATCAAATCATCATTCAAAGAAAAGACATGTCCATCTTCAACAAGAATATCAGATCTGCTACATATGGATCTATTTGGTCAAGTTGAACCAACTAGCATAAGTGGGAATAAATACACCTTGGTGGTAGTAGATGACTACTCAAGATATACATGGATGATATTCATGTGTGTAAGAAGAAAGAAACTCTACGAAAACTACCACAAATGATAAAGAGGATTCAAAATGAGAAGAGCCAAACCATTATCAAAATAAGATCTCGACAGAGGAACCGAGTTTGTCAATGGTATAATAACTCAATATTGTATAGAAAATGGTATTGGTCATGAATTGTCTCAGCAAAGGACTCCACAAATGAATGGAGTTGCAGAAAGAAGGAATAGAACTCTCAAAGAAGCAACAAGGACCATGTTAGTCAAGCAGGCTACCTAAAAGATTTTGGGCTGAAGCAATAAACACAACATGCTACACTCAAAATAGATGCATGATAAAGAGACAAAATGACAAAGACTCCTATGAGATTTGGACAGGAGAAAAACCAAATGTTGCATATTTTAGAATATTTGGATGTAAATGCTTCATCCATAACAATTTCAAAGATAATTTGAAGGCTTTTGATGCTAAAGTCGATGAAGGTATCTTCTTGGGATACTCAACGAAAGCAAAGCTTACAGAGTACTCAACAAGAGGACTATGGTTATAGAGGAATCCATTCATGTGGTGTTTGATGAGCCAAATGTAAATGGAGAAGACATTGAAGAGTCACCGATAAGTCAATCAACCAACCATGCAGAAGAGTCCCTATGTCAAGCCAAGCCGGAATTATAAACCCGATGAAGATGAGATAGCCGAGTCTCAAAAATAGCTGGAAAATCTGCAGCCTAAGTGATGACGAGAGAGCTGATCAAAGCAACATAGCCGCAAGACGATCAATCCACTAACTTACTCCATCCTGATGTAAGATGGCCGAGAGACCATCCACCGTAACTAGTCAATGGAGATATAAGAGAAGGTGTCAAAATAAGATCCAACTCAACAAGAAGCTATGTTCGCATGCTTTATCTCACAAATAGAGCCTAAAGATGTGTCACAAGCATTGATGACACACATTGATTCAAGCTATGCAAGAAGAGCTGAATCAGTTTGAAAGAAATAAAGTATGGGAATTAGTTCAAAGACCCACCCATCAAAATGTTATTGGCACTAAATGGGTGTTCAGAAACAAGATGAACGAGGAAGGTTCTGTGGTAAGAAACAAAGCAAGATTAGTAGCCAAAGGATATTGCCAAGAAGAAGGGATAGATTTTGATGAAACATTTGCCCCTGTAGCAAGATTGGAAGCTATAAGGATGTTTCTTGCCTATGCAGCTCACAAGAATTTTATTGTATATCAGATGGATGTAAAGAGTGCATTCCTTAATGGTTTATTGGAAGAAGAAGTATATGTTGAACAACCTCCAGGATTTGAGCAGAAGACTCTTGAAGATAAGGTATACAAACTCAAGAAAGCTCTATATGGATTGAAACAGCACCCGAGCATGGTATGATACTTTGTCACAATTCCTGACTGAGAACGGATTCACAAAAGGCAAAGTGGATAGAACACTCTTCATAATTCAAGATGCGAAGAGTATATTGCTTGTTCAAATATATGTGGATGACATTATTTTTGGATCCACAAACAAAGAGTCAGGTGAGAAATTTTCAAACCTCATGCAAAGCAAATTCGAAATGAGCATGATGGGAGAGCGACATTCTTCCTTGACTCCAAGTGAAACAATCAAGGATGGATCCTTTATAAGTCGACAAAATACACCGTAGATTTAATGAAGAAATTTGGTATGGAAGAGTTGTCTTCTCGAAAATACCAATGAATACATCACCAAAATGGATACGGATGCAGATGGCAAGCCTCAGATCAAACAAGATACGAGCACTTATTGATCATTGCTTTATCTCACAAAGAAGCAGCGTACATCACCTTTGTCAGAGGTGTGTGTGCAAGATTTCAATCGCTCCAAAAGAAAGCCACATGATCACGCCAAGAGAATCTTGAGATATTTGAAAGGAAGCCAAGAAGTTGGCTTATAGTATCCAATGGAAGGCGAATTCAAACTAATTGGCTATTCAGACTCTGACTATGCTGGATGTAGAGTTGACATGAAGAGCACCTCAGGCACCTGTCAAATGCTTGGAAACAAGCTAATTTCCTGGTTTAGCAAAAAGCAAAATTCAATAGCCACCTCTACAAATGAAGGCAATACATAGTCATGGGCAACACAGCCCAAGTCCTATGGATGAGACAAAGAAATGAGAGACTATGAAGTTGAAGAAAAGGAAATTCCAATCATGTGTGATAACACAAGTGCAATTGCAATCACTCAAAATCCTGTGTTGTACTCAAGAACAAAGCATATCGATGTCAGATATCACTTCATAAGAGATCATGTTGAAAAGAAGGACATCACCTTGAAATATATTTCAACTGATAAACAGTTGGCGACATATTCACAAAACCATTATGTGAGTCAAAATTTGAAGAACTCAAACATGAGTTATGGTTAATTGAGCCGACACTCGGAAGACTCAAAGAAAAGAAATGAAACACGAAAAGGGAAAAAGAGTCAACTCTCAAATCGGCTAAGTGAATCACCATATCGAAAGACATCTGCATCGAGTTAGCTACAAATGAGTCACTAGAGAACCGTGAGAAGAAGAGTTAAATCACAAGAGATAAGCCGAGTTATTTATGAGCAAAGGGATAAAAACGCAATGCTTTTACTAAGCGGAATGTTTTTAAGAATGACGCCAAGATAATTATGACGTGACAAAAAGCCGCACACCAACCTTATGATTGATATAAATACGCCGCATTAAATACGAGACATTAAATGCTAATCGGCGTGCAAAATCTAAGCCGTTGATTTCGATCACATTTCAAAAACCACCCGCACGCCCTTTCATGAACCATACTTAAACCATTTTTGTCCGTTTCTCTCACACATTACCAAAAACTTTCACTTTTCTCTCAAAAGCAAAGGCAAAACTCTCTCAAAACCCTATCAATATTCAAATCATCTTCTAAGTTTCATTCGTGAAATATCAAAAATGGCATCTACTCACGATTTTGTCAAGTTGGAAAGCAAATCCACACCGGTCTATTGTGGATTTCGAGGGTATGGTCAAACAGGTCCGATGACGCCCTCATAAAGAAGATCGCTGAAAAACTCAAACGACCGGGCTAAAACCATTTTCGACGATGGACTTTCCGATGACCTATGTGGAAGAGGTCGCACGCTTCTACGTGAATGCCGAGATTCACGATGAGGGGATCAAATCCTCTTTGTTCACGGAAGGAGTTCATCATCACCGCCAAGGATTTGGCGTAACACCGCCGTTACGGCCAAGGAGCACCGTAAATCAATGAAGCCGATGTTGACTTGGTCAGCCGCTTGGAAGGAAGAGCCAAACCGACTATGCTTTGAAAGATAGTCTACACAACTAACAAGAGGCTACCAAGGAGGACTACCACAAATTGTTGGACATCGTTGCCAAATGCATAGACATCAAATTTGGCGCTTTGACCAACTCGTCTAAAGCGAAATTGATCGTAATGGCCGCGATCATTGAAGAAAAGAAAGTGAATCAATGGGCCGAGTTTGTCTACAAGACTCGCTGTAATGTAGGAACAAATCCTTCAAGGAGAATGGAACATTTGGAGGATCCCGGGATACGGTCCGTGATTGGCCGGCCGATGGAGGTAAAAGGAGTCCCTCTTCGACATGGAAAGGCGTTCCATGTAAACAAGAGGATGTTCTCGATCAAACCTCTCTCGCGCACGTAAGAGAGCCTACGCTAAGAGAGCCGATCACGAGTGAGGGGGAATCACCGACCCTAAAGATACAAATTGCCTTCTCTCCACCAAAGAAAAAGGTCGCCCTCAGCTTGCAACAAGTAAGAAGATTGCCGCTCCCCGCAAAGAAAGAAAAAGAAATCGCTCCGCCCTTTCACCGAGTCACGCCCCCGCATCCGTGTCTCCCGCCCTTGCAGCCGCAGAAGAAGGAATCCCAAATACTTTCTCCGGTCATTAAGAAGAGGAGAACTGATAAGCCAAGACGGCCAACTCCTCGTAAGAAAACAACAAAGACCCCTGCCGCCCAAGACTCGGAAACCCTTGTCGAACTAAATCCTCTCGGTTCAAACAAGAAGAAGGAGAAGAATTTTCAAGCATTCCGAGCTTGAGAAGCCGGCCGAGTCTATCACTCACCGGAGAAGATACCGAGACCGGGAGAAGTAGAGTCTCCGTAAGATTGATGAAACGCTGAGTCACCGAGGCCGACAACAGAGGCAACTTGAAGACCCAAATGTAGTCGTAATGTACCGAGGAACAAAGAATGGCCGAGACAACCGAGTCACCTATTGACACGGTTGTTTCTCCACCAGAATGCAGGTTCGCCAAGGTGTCAAGCAATGAAGTCCAAGCTACCTTCAATACCTGGAAACGAGGGCCATCAAGAGGATGATGAAGACGATTTAATCATACACTCTCCATTGTATCCGGACATCCAAAATCGTCTCACGCGAGTGGAGAAAATGGAAGATGAGCCTATCCAGAGTGCGCTTTCAATATCCGCAGAGTTCATTGTTGAGGAAGAAGAACTCTTCGATTTCTTGAGGTGGACACAATCTGCAAGCCCTTGACGAGATAATTGCATAAATATACTAGAAATTCGTGAAAAGAAAATGAATGGGCTAAAGCAAAAACAGGACGCAGAGGCACGTGAGAAGGCCAAAGATCCGCCCTATAACCGCACCACAGAACATACACATCCTCACCTTGACGTCCTATCGAAAAGTGATGAGGATCTGACCTCTTGTCGCTACGCCACAGAGAGAGTTGCAAATGCAGAAGCAATGGAAGAATCCAGAATCCTCCATGAGCAAAGAATGATGGAGGGACCAGAGAGTCCTCCAAAACACACCGAGATAGACCCAATGGGAGTGGTGCAAAGATATTGCCACCGTTGTTGCCGCCACCACTTTCCCAAACTCACTCGGAAGAAGGAACTAAGGAATCGCGATGAAATCGGGATAGTGGGGACCCCACGAGCCAACCTCTAATGAAGGTGCCTTACCACCCGCCCCAACGATCGAATACTCAATGGAATAGCCGGAGTCCGGAGACGAGTGACCCCAATCCAAGTCACTCACCGGTGTGTGCCACCGAGGGGGAAACTCCCTCCACCGCAGCAAGGTTGGAGGATGCTGCAGCTGACTCCACAATGAATCTAGGAGGCGAAGTGGAGAAGGAACAAACACAAAGTACACAGCAAGTTGTCATCGACGAGGCTCAAATAGTTGAGATTGTCTCAGCTGAGGTGCCAACTGCTCTGAAGGCTAATGACACTGCTGATGCAGTCGAGGCACAGGAAGGAACAGCCCTGGGAGTTAACACTCTGGGCGACAAAAGTGCAATCCATGGAGTTGAGACTCCAATGAATGCCACCACAGAAGACCCTAAGACAGCTGACACTATCGAAAGGGATGTCCAAGGCCTCGCTGTAGTTGAGACTGCAGGAGGTAATGAAGGCCAACGGGAGGTTGAGACTTCCCAGGGTAAAGAAGCTAAAGTACAGAACATCCCTCCTGCTCTCATTGATCCATCAGAAAAGGAGATAAGTGCGCTTCATGATTCCCAGGATAATCATGATGTAACCTTTCTGGGATCGGAAGGAGATGATGAAGCTGAGTCATCCCCCATGACTGATCCAAAAGACTCAACTGAGGGTGTTCCAACCACGAGTAAGTCTAACCTCAAGACTACTCGTCAAACTTTCAACTTTGATGAGCCACCCATGGAAATCTCATCATCGTCCGATGACGCTTCTGATAAGGCCGAGGACCAATCAACTCACGTGGAAAAACCAAATTTAGACCAACGAAGTCGTTGAGACAAATGAGGCTCAAAGAAGTCGGGTCAACTTCACAACAAACCCCAAACAAACAGTCCATCGCGCAGCTCCCAAGCCGCAGCAGTTCGACTCCACAAGGAACTTCACGAGCACCTCTCATCATTGAACAAATTCCGCTTGCTCGTGATGATCCCTTTGTAGAATCATTTCCTTCTCTCTAGAGGTACCCGACCTCCCTAAAGAGTCGAAAGAGATCTCGAGCGCTTCCACGACTGCATCCTCGTCATTCCATCGTATACCATCGTTCCGGTGACTATGATTTTGACGCCGCTTGCCGTCACCGCAAATGAGGGAACAACAAGGTTCGGGAGGTGTTTCAAAGCATTATTTGGTCAAATTGAACGGATGGAGAGGCACCAGCCTCGACACATGAGATCGATAACAGAGATGCCAACCTTTGTCATCGCGACTTGAGAGGCATAATAGTCAAAATCCGAGTGGTGGCAACAAGAAAAACAATGCGCGTGGAACAAGCTAGATATTTTAGAACATTGTTCAACAAGATGTTGGTATGGCGAAATGAGAATGCCGATGCAAAGACAAAATTGAGAGAACACATTGAGCACATGCATGAATCTCACACTCCGAGATAAAGTCGCACGTGAGCAAAATAAGAATGAGCTCCTGTGTATGGAAGAAAACATGGATCGAAAATTCAAACCTTCTCACGGCCGAGATGAAGTTAATTAAAGTCAATCCAACGCTACTGCTCCGAAGCCTTCGCGCCGCATACCCGCAGCATTTCGAAGCGTAACTTGGCTATCGCAGACTCGACTTCCCCGCCGCTAGTTTGTTTCCAGGGTTCCTCTCTCCTTTGATGATGCCAAAAAGGGGAAGAGGAATACCTAAAAGTCACTGAAGGATCCTCAAGTTGAGAAGGAGGAGCAAATTGTGAAGGGAAAGACAACCGAGGAAGTTTCAAGAGAAAAGAAAGGGAAGTCTGCTGAGGGGGAAGGATCGAGAGATGTGACCTTGATGATTGCACAAACCCCAACAAGGTCTTGTCACAAATGATATTATCAAAGAAACTCCCAAGGACTCGCCACTTTAACACTCTTGCACTACTTATGACCGACAAGAGAAAGACATTGAAGCGAGGATGGAGGAAGTGGAAGGAAGGATGAATGCCCGAGTTATGGATATTTTGAAACAACATGGAGGCATTCCAAAGAGAGACAGAGATACTTATGCCATCTCGTATGCCGAACCGAGCCAAGATCGCTTGATGAATTTAAAATGCTCGCATCTCAAGGATACTTCGCAAACATGTCCATGGCTCAAGCCCGGACTTGTACTCGGGAAAAGGGTCTCACACTATGTGAAGAAGCCGACAGCAAGAGATCACGACACCACTGGTCACTCACGCTAGTCACTCACCGGGAAGAAGAAGACCCCAAACAATACACGCCGTAGGAAGATGTAGAGGAAGGCAGCGTGGGTGGAGGAAGAGGTTTCTGCACCTAGACCTCGCCCAAAAACATTGAGTACATAGATCCGTGCAAGAAAGGAGGGATCTACTCGGGCAAGGTTTTTTGACGAAGTAGCCAATCTGCAAGTGGCTAAGAACAATGCCGAGTATGTGAAAAGAATTGAAGAAGAAAATAAAAGACAAACTCAACTATGGGAGGAGAGACAAGAGAGAATAAGAAGAGATAAAGTCGCCCGGAAGGCGTATGAAAAGAAGAAGAAAGAAATTAAGATGAGAAAAAGAAAAGAAGACCAAGATGATGAGAGTCAAGAAGAAGAAAGAAGGAGGAACGAATGAGATGAAGTGTTGCTATCCACCCTTCATGTATTTTACTATGTAAATACATTTTATGTAAGTCTTCCGTAATAAATCAGAAATTCTCTATTTTTGCGTAGACATAGATGTTTGCTCGATACACTTTGTAAACAAATTGTGTAAAGGACAAGAATGTTATGATCAATAAAAGGATTGATTCTACACATACATTCTCTGTGAATGCACTATCTCGTATGTATCTTTGCTATTTACATTTTGAATGTTTTAAGTTTTGGCATCATCAAAAAGGGGGAAATTGTTGGGAAATTTATTGTTTAGATTTTGATGAATGCCATGTAAAACTTAGAATAGGAAGTTGGCACCCCATTTTCGTTGTAAACTCGTTGTAATAAATAGGGCTGGTCAAGCCGAGTTAAGTCACTATGCCTAAACATGCAAGAAGACAACTCGGAGACTAGAAGGAAGACTCCGCAAGACAAATTGAGTATGGCAAAGAAGAGAAGACGGAACTCGATCAAGGAGCAAATGAGATGCAAATGAGTAGAGTATCACCAAGTCAACTCAAGATAGCCAAGTCTCAAGTTGAAGTGACAAAGAGTCATCCAATGATTGGAAGTCGACTCTAAGTCACCTGGGAAAGCAAGGAAATGCAAAAAGTCGAGATAATCGAATAGATCCGTTGTACGTAAATCAAGGGAATTACTTAAACAAGTAATACCTCCATACTACCTTTCTCAAGTGCTCACCCCAAAAGCGTGCAAAAGGAATAAACCAATGGGAAGCACTGCACCATGTCGAACTCGAAAAGTCAAGAACAATTTATACGAGGAAGTGGCAATTCCAAGGATCGCAACAAGACAAGCCAACGACCACAAGTGACTTTAAAAATAAGCCTATCTCTTCAACGGGCATTTTTGAAAGATCACTATAAAAGGCCGAGGAATGACTCGAGAGAAGGTTACTCCGAACTACGAACATTTAAGAAAACATTTGAATCAGAACCAAAAATATTCTCAAATCATTCAAGATTAATCCTCAAGCCTACATTACGAAGAAAATCAATCCAACACTCACCGTGAAGGAAAGATAACTTCAATCGCTTGAAGAGGAAATTGTTGAAGAATCAAGGGGTTTACATTCCACGAGGATTGTAAGAAGGTTCAAGGTCGAACCAGTCTCAAGTTTTTGGAGGGCTTCGTGATAAAATCCAAAGAGCTTGAGCAAGTGGGTCAGAGCAAGGCAAATGCCCCGAAGAAGCCGAGTCGCATTTGAGAAGCCACCGAGTGACCAAGGCATCTCCAGATCGAGTCCCAAAGGATCAAGTCACCGTGTGATCAAGACTTGTATCTGGACTCGTTACACTGTATACTTGATCAATACCTAGTGGATTCCTCCAGAGTTGGAGAAGAGAGGAGTAGAGAGATTACCCCATCTTCGAACCTCTATAAAAACTTATCGTGTCATTTACATTTCAAAGACTTTAATTCCTGCATCTTATTTATTTAATCTCTGTTTGATAAATTTGCTATCCACTTGATAATATCTAAGTACTAAACCAAATTTAAGGGTGTAAAGTCTTCCACTGAAAACAAATCACAAATGAGAGGTCTTTAGTCAAAACAAATAGAATCAACAATTACCCATCTTCTGAAACTAATCTATAAAAACTAACTTAGCTGTCCATCAAGGACTCATTTAACTCCGAATATTTAAAAGACTAAATTAATTCAACCCCCCTTCAAACCTTACACTCTTATTTATTTAACCTACACTTTTTTCTTTTGAACCATATTGTGCTATAATAATGCATCACCAAATCTTCTTTTTATAATATTTTGAAGTTTGGCTTCAAACCACGCTTGCCGCGAAAATGAATAGTTTTCCTATCAAATGCTTCTTCCCTCGACAATAAAATCACATAATATTGTGAAAATAAGTCTTCTTGTCTTCTCTTGTGTGAATCTCTTAAATGTTTGTAGGAAATTGTTTTCTATCAAAACATCCTCATGTATCATGGAAATAGATTGGTGACATTTTTACTTTGTACTACGGGGTACCGCCAAGCCTCCGATCATGATTTTTGCTTGCTTAATTCCTCTAAAGGATAAGAATCCTTTTAGAGAAATCTCATCAATAGGACTCCAATTTCTTTAGGAAAATATCCCGCTTTGCAAAGACATATTCCAGCCCGATTAACTAGGCGGCAAAATTTAAATTCAAGATATAACATTCCAATCGAAATGTATATGGAGAATGGGCTAGTGGTTATTCAATTTTATCCCCAATGTAAACTCCATTCCATCTTGTAATCTTTCCCAAGGTTTATGATCCTCAAGAAATTCAATTGAACCATTACCCCCGCTATTCCCCTATTCTGCGATAATAATGCATCACCAAATCTTCTTGATATCTTCTAACTATAGGTTGTTGGAGATAATATAGAACATCACAAGGAAAAATATTATCCTTTTGAGTGATGTCTAATATTACTTCAAGTTCTCTCCATCCTTTTGGACATTTCAGCCCTCCTTGTGTTTTGAAAACATCCGAATTCGCTAAACTGTACTAGGCCTTTTTTTCTTCCCAAAGATCGCTTATCATTCTATCATGTTGGAAAGATATCCTCCTTGGCTCAACTCGAGACTTCGACTTTTGTTGAAGACTGGTTGATCTTGAATTTGCATGTCGATCTCCTTTATTGTTGGAGACTCAATAAGTTCTGGTAGAACTACCCTGGCAAAGTCCTCAATGATTCTTGGGACTTCAATAAATTCCTTTTTAAGAATACTTCTGAATAATGTGTATTCGAAAGAGCATAAGAAATCTTGTATGTATTCGAATAAGGCCTGTTTTCCTTCTTTCATCAAATCATCTTTGAAATCTTGATGAAGGGTCGGTAACCTCTATTAAAATCTCGATCTCCCAAATTGTATGTAATTCTGATAGACATTAAATGCCAATTTTCTTGCATACAAATTCCCTATAACCGCTCCAAGGCATGAATCATTGAGATTTGAGTAACTTTGTCAAAGATAGGCAAATCTATTCCTTCTTTGAATGTTTCCTTAATAATAACTTTTATGGCTCCGATATGAATCCATGAGAGTGGGTTTGCAACTTCTCTCTTGACTGTGCTTTTGATCTCCTGGACTTCTCGGTAAGGAACCAACTGCATCTCGATCAAGTTACCAGTGAATTCAATCAGAATGGTAAATTCTCCGATTGTTACGCTGTGGATAATTTGGTGTTTTCTATTACGAAACCCAATCTTATCCAAACCTTTTCCAATTGCTCCAATTGTGAAACCATCATAAATTTGAAGCTTTGGATCTTCCTTCATAATTCTCATAAGAGTCTTATGAGAAACCGTAGTGTGAGAGAGGAATCCTGACATATCCTCCCTGACCATCTGCTGAAGAATTTCTTCTTCACTCCGATTCTGAATTAGATTCACTTCCATCATCAGAATAGATTTCTTCTTCATAGATGCTTTCATCTGAGGGGAGATCTTCAAATTGATACACATGTATAAGATCTTGATAGTAGACAGCTTTTTCGATTTTTGGTGTAGTTTCAAACTGTCTGACTCCTCGTTTTTGATTCTCTGGGCAATCTATCGAGATGTGCCCTCTTGCTCCACATGTTCAACAATTATAATCTTTAAAACTTTCGTTAGCTCAGGTGCGAGCTCGTCTGAAAGTTCTTCTTCCCAGGGTTCTGCTAGTACTTCCTTGATTCGGACTTGATGAAGAGGTTCTACTCCTGGTTGGTACTGGTCTTTGCCCTGATTTGTAACTTCAGGCATTCTGTTTTGACCAAAACCTTCTAGGTCTCCATGAAGACCTACTTCTTTTGGTGCTACTTCCACGACTGTATGGATGGCTTCTCTCCTTCTTTTTCTTATGCCGTCGTGGTTGACCTCCCACAACTATTGGGATATCATCGTCTGCACAATATAGAGGAACTATTTTGTTAATTCCTCGTAATCTCTTATAATTCCTGTACAGTGCTGCCTGGTGGCACCATTCAGATAGCTTGGCCTTTAGGAAAGACATTCTTCTCGCCACTGTATCTAAATCAGTTGCACTCTTGTATTCCCTGATAAGCATTTCTCTCTAAGGACTCAGAATCTTTGCAAAGAATAGCTGCGAAGCTTCTTTGTCTCCCACCTTGGACTTCCATCGGTACTCGTTGAATAACTTGATATATTCATCAATATGACAAATATCATATTAACTCGAGGCAATAGACGGCTTGTTTGTATCTTTTTCTTTTTTCTTCTTCTAATCTCTCAAAATAGCCTGTGCCGATAAAATGAATTTTGAATAATTTGGCCATATTATCGACAATCCCTTTCAATGATACTCCAGCTGTGACCGTGCTTTTCATATATGCTTCAATCTTATCCCATGCAATCTTTACAGATCCTTCAAGACTCATCTCAAGGAGTAAGATGAATCCCTCCTTCGTAAGATCGAGGGTAACTGCAACAATCCTCATAGCTGATGCTCATTGATCAATAATGACTTCTCAATTTTTAAAATCTCGGATATCTAGATTTAGCATCAATCCATATGGATGTATTAGATCGAGCTGCGATCTTCCATAAGGCGTATTATATAAATTTAACCTTCTAGAAGGTTGTCGAGTTCCTGTAATAGGATCTCTCCTTGTAGCGAATCTCAAACGTGAGGAATTATTTCATCATGGTCTCCATGATGTGAACTTGTGCTTTATTCAACATTGGGATTTACTGGTGGTGGTGGAGGTGGTCTTCCATGTTGGTCAACTGTAACCAAAGCTGATTCATCCCCCGCGTTCATCTTTAAATCTATAATTCCCAATATTGCGAAGAATTCTGCAAGATCATGTAGATCTTTAAAATTTATCTTCTCCATATCCGTCACTTTTGGTTTGTGACGGATTTTTCCTTGATGATAGAGATAAGCTTTTCATCATCTGTCATTTTTCGAACAACTTCGGTTGGTTTCCATTTTTGGTGTAAATAGGGTACTATTCTGAAATCAATACGTTTCTTTCCTCCGAATGAACTAGGTCTGTCCTCCAGATTCTTGACTCGTTTTTGGATATCATGAAGGATTTCAAGAGTTTTGTTCTGATATTTCACCATCATCTCCAAAATGGTTTTGAATCTGATGAACTTGTGTTGGTAGATGATTATGGCGATTGCCATAATTCTGCGTCATCTTCTGGTTTTCTCTAAGATCTTTTGAGAATTTAGATGTATAATGGAAGTATATCGTTCCATTCTGGTACTCCATAAGGAATCATGATTTTGAGGGCATTTTCATGAACTACTTCCTGACGATTCATCAGATCTACATATAATATTTGATTTACCGTAAGGAAATTCAGATAATATGCTTCTTGTTTATCGCATTGTCTCAAGGTTTCCCTATCGGCTCCTGTGAGTTCCTTTTCAACATATTCATTGTTCCAATATGTTATCTTATCCTGGTGTTCTTGTGCATACATCGTCAAAATTTGACAATATCTCCTGTAAGGTATACATCTTGGACAATTGTTAATTATATAAATATAATAAATTTAACTAAAAGTTCTTAATAAACCTAGGCTCTGATACCATTTTCGGTCAACAATCTAAGGCAAATTGAATGTGATGTAAAAATGAAAAATTTGGGACCAAAGGTGCAAGCATTTATAAATATATGACCAAATATGCTGAATTTAGGATTTTGGGGACTGTGTTTGTAACAATATGAATCCTATGGGACTATTGCGCAAGATAGGGACTAAAATTATAATGAAGAAAATCCTATGGTACCAATGATGCAATTAGCTCGACCAATATTGCAACAACTCAAAACTTATAGGACTGAAATTGCTTAGGTGTAAAACTTATAGGACAAATTTTGCGAAAATTGTAGGTCCCAAGGGGTGTTTGTGTTAAGTCTAGAAGGGGAGGGGGTTTAACAGACTTAACCAATTTTCAATTTTTGATCTTTAAATCAGAGTTTTCACAAGTAGCAGTTAAGTCCTTGAGGGACAGCTTAGTCAACCTCAACCGGAGAGTTAACCACTCAACAGACTCGATTGAGTTGTTGATAGAGTAACTCAACTGAGTGACGTGAGTTCTTTATATTTTCAGCTAACTTGGTTTTAACAGCGGAAGTCTTACACCCTTTAGTTAAAATAGGTAAAAAAGGTTTTACAACACTTGTTTTAGTTAAGTTATTATCAGTTGAGTTTGGTAAATATGTTAATCAACAGAATTATAATATGCAAGAAATAAATGCTGAAAGTAAATAGACACAAAACAATTTTATAGTGGTTCGAGGATGGGGTAATTCCTCTCCTCCACTCTTCTCCAAATCCTAGAGGTAATCCACTAATGCAACAGTCGTGTTAAAAAATGTTAAGCTGTCGAGCAAACCTTGATCACGCAACTAACTTCACTCCTGGGACTCAGCTCTACACAAGACAACTGTCTCGCTACTTCAGCTCATTCGAATTCTTGGATTTGATCACGAAGCCCTCCAACGAATCCAAAGTTGGTTCTAACTTGAACCTCACTGCATTTCCTTCAATCCTTGGATGTGCAGACCTCTTTGTCTTTAAACAAATTTCCTCTTCAACAGGTTGAAGCTTTTCTTTTCTTCATTAAGAGTGGTGGTTAGTGGACTTCGAATGTAGGCTTGAGGATTTGAATGTATTACTGGAGAATATTTTTCTTGCTTGCTTGCTTTGCTCAGATTTCACTTGTGTCTCTTGTATCTCAAGTACTCTCTCGTACTCTCTCACATAAGCTCCCTAATCTTTTATAGTGGCAGTTCAAAAATATGTCCGTTGAAGAGATAGACATACTTTCAAACTTCACTTCATGGTCGTTGGCTTGTCTTGTTATGCATCAATTTATGTTAACCCAACCTTGGTTTAATGCTCTGTAGGCTTGCCTGAAACACAACAGGTGTTCTGCGAACATCTCATTGGTTCCCAGTCATTTGCACTCTTTTCAAAGAAACATCTTTAAGATTGCAAATGCCTTCTTCTATCCACTTTGAGTAATTCTTTGACTTTGCATATCAACAGGCTTCTTCAGCTTTCTTCGAGTCCTCTTGCTGCTGAACCCCTTTATAAGTCTTCTCCAATCATCTGTTAGTGACTCAGCTGTTAGTCTGCTGACAAAGACAACTTTTTGGTACTTGACTGAGTCTTATCTTCGACACTCAACTGCAACACATTTGAATCTTCACTTTGTCCTTCAGTCAACTTCTGCAATCTTCAACTTGGCTGCTTCGACTCAGCTTATAGATCTTATCTATTATATAGTTGAATTTACAACAGAAAATGGGGTGACAACTTCCTAATCTAAGTTTTACATAGCATCATCAAAATCTATACAATAGATTTTTCCAACAATTTCCCCTTTTTTGATGATGCCAAAACATAAAATAAAAACATAAAGTAAAAAGTGTTAAAAATAGAATGAGTGTAAGAATGTGTTATTTTATTGAACATCACTCAACACTTTACAAGTATGTACTTACAATATGTTTTGTGTATTTACAAAGAGTAAAAATACAACAAAATTTCTTCGCAGTTGATTCAATGTCTCTACTACTTTCTCTTCCTTTCTTCCTCTTCATCCTCATTCCTTCTCATATCTTCAGCCTCCTTTCTCTTCTTCCTCTCATAATTCCTCTTCTGCCTTTCATCTTCTCTCCTCCTCTCTTCGTATTCTCTCATATTTCTTACGTTATCTTCCTCATATTTCTTTTCAAGCTCATTAGTTCTCATGGCGCTTCTTCTCGTTTGTAAGCTCTCTATAGCCCATCCAAGATAAGTGATCCTTTTTTGGGGGATCAACATACATTATGTCTTTAGGTCTTCTTGGTGGAGTACCTCCGATCTTCCACTAGACCTTCCATCACGCCCTCTCCGCTCTACCGTGAGTTAGCTCCTCTAGGAATTTGTTGACTGGCCGAGCCCTTGAGGTCACCGATCGCTGATCGAGTATGTCGCCTCTTGGCCATTTGTACAACTTCTAGACCCTTTTCCCAGTACAAATCCCACGCATCTTAAAAATTCATCCCCTTAAAGTATCCTTCTGACCTAAGAGTTTCATACTCCTCAAGTGACCTTGCTACTAAGTCAGCTGGGGAGCAGACCCTTTGGTCGAGTCTCGGAGTTTTCCGGCTGGCGGACCTTAGAATTGGGCTTTCAGATCTTCAATTCTACCATGTTGTCTTCTATCAACCGCTTCCATTTCAGCTCGAGATTTCTGGAGTGTCTCAATTATTTCAGCATGAAATCTTTGAAGTGCTAATATAGCTTTTTCTTCAGCTGAGAACTCATGTGACAACTGAGAGTGGAGAGAGCTGATAGATGAGCCAATTTGGGATTTCAAAATAATTTTCATAGGGGCCTTCTTTGATTTAACTTTCCCCTTATTACCACTTTCCCCCTTGCTTCTTTCACTTTTTTCCACTTTTTTGGCATCATCACCATGGAGAGAGAGATTTGGAGTCTACTGTAGGAGAGAGTCAAGTCCTTTGCTCGAATCTTAGAATCTGAACCTCTACCTTCATTGCAAGTATTTCAGCATGCAGAGTGTTTTCCATGTGATGCGGATCCCGTTTGAATTGAAGTTTGAGCAACTCCATGTCAGTCAAGTGACTCTTTTCCATTATGTTGATGTTGTCCCTTTGTATCTGCTGAAATTGAGCTTGTTCACTACGCCAGACCACAAGCTTTGAGAAAATTATTCTGAAGTAGCGAACTTGCTCCCTGCGAAGTGCTTTGGTTTGAGTAATCCATTCACGAATTCTCGGCACAACTCCTCTAATGTATCCTGATATCATCGCATCATGGTTGTCAATATGTTGGTTGAGTGCAACAAAACTGTGTTTCATGGCCTCCATTTTAGCGTACATGGCCTTGAAGGTTTTTCTAAAATCAGCTGAGTCAGGTGACTGATCCTCAGGAAGAACAAAATCAAAGTCAAAACCAAAGGGAACAACTTTGTAACGAGCAACTTCTTCATCAGTGTCGCCCTCCAGTGGAACTTCATTAACATATGGGAAGTCCATCTCATATAGGCCAATAGGTACTGAGGAAGATCCCACTCCTCTTTCGGGAGCACTTCCCTCAGTTCCCAGGCGAGAACCTATTTGTGCCTCAGTTGTTGAAGCTTCATCAGCAATCATAGATGTGGAAGCCTACTGAGCTGACAGGGCCTCAGCTGTCTTAACAACTTTGTTGGCTCCAGTAAAGTCATCCTTTTGAGTCGACTGGGCCTCAGTTGTCTTAACAGCTTTGTTGGCTCCAATAGAGTCATCCTTTTCAGTTGACTGGGCCTCAGTTACCTCAGCAACATCACGGGATGGTGATGGCACCATAGGGGGTGCCATCAACCAATATAAATTTCAAGAGGCAATCTTGCACGGTCCTCCTTAATTCTTGCCTCTAATTTTCTTTCCTCTGGATCAATTGGAGTTGACTCAGCTTCATTCTCAGAGACAATAAAATCTAGTGCCATGTCATCATTGGAGTCATGCAATGCTTCTATTTCTTCAAGATCAGTTGACTCTGATGCTGGCATGGTGGGAATGGATTCAAGAAATTTTCCCTTTTCTTGTACAACTCCCTTGGATGTCTCAATCTCCTGGGGTCTCCAGCTGCCTTGGCAGCAGTCTCAATCGCTACAAGGCCTTCTACATTCTCTGCTGCAGACTTAGCTGCATTAGGGTCTTCTACAGCTGGGCATCCTTTGAGGTTTCAACCTCTAGGATTGCACTTTCAAGACCAATAGTCTCAATCATGGTCCTCCCCTCGTTCCATCCTGTGCCTCAACTGCCTTAGCAGCTTCATCAGCCTGCAGTGTAGTTGGTTCCTCAACTGAGACAGTCTCAACCGTCAAAGCTTCTTTGGTTCCAATATGCTGTTCTTCTTGAGTCTCACCATCACATCCTAATTTCAAGATTTCTTGGTCTCCTACAGCCTCCTCCAACCTGGCTGGTGTGTTCAACTTCCCGCTCGGTTGGATCACCAATCAATCATAAGCATTATGGTTAGCTGACACCGGAGACTCGGCTGTGTCCTTTGAGTGTTCAGCCGTTTGGGCAGCTGTCTTAAGAACATCATCAGGGCATGGCTTAGTTAGGTTGTCCTCTTCATCACCCTTCCCAAATTCATTACCAGTCTCCCTGGTTGGTCCCTCCGAGTGAGCTGGTGAGGTTGTTGCATCGATGGTCCTCACCATATCAAGAATAGTTGGGGTTTGAGAAAGAGGAATGGATGATTCTCCTATACCCCTAAGCAAGGATTGCTCATGAAGCTCATGGGACTCTTTCAGTGCATGCTGCAGCTGAGACTTCTCAACTGGGTCAGCTGCATTGATAATCTCTACGTCGCTGCTGCTGGCACTTTCAAGAGCATCCTCAGGGATATTAGGATCAGTGAAAGCACAAGTATGAGGTTCAAGGGCCTTGGCCTTCCCCAATGCCTTAGTCTTGGCAGCGTCATTCTTCTCATAGAGGACATTGGTGAAATACATTTCATCAAGACCACAAAGCACAGAGGCATTGTCCAGGAATCCAAGGAGGTATTCCTCCTCATCAATCATATCATGCCTCTCAAACTGGATTCAGCTGGCACTCAGCTTCCATCTCCTCCATGTGCGCAACATGTCTTCAATCTCTGGGTAGGCTGGGGATTCTAGACATTCATCCATAGGTTCTTGGATAGGCTCTTCAGCAGCCTTATTCACCTCAGCAACAACTATTTCAGTTTGAGGATTGAAAGCTGAATTATCTTGAGTTTCTTCAGTTGCAACTCTTTCAGGGACAACTGAACTATTTTGTGCTACTTCAGCGTCAGCTCACTCAGCTGTTGTTTGGGGGGAAACTGCTTGAGTTCCTTTAGCAGTGCTTTGCTCACCATCGCTATCCTTTGGTTTCTGCTGGCCAGCAATGGCATCTATCTCGGTCTCAGCTGTGGCGGATGCAGCTCGCTCAACAGCTTTTACAACTGCCTTCACAAGTCATCTCCTGGTTCTCCTCTCCACTGGGACTTCTGCTTCTTCTTCTGGTTTTTCAGCCACAATGGCAAACTCTGCTGATTTTCTTTGTCACTGGGGAGGGAACAAAAGCAAGTTTCGAGAGGGAGCTCGAATGGAAGAAGATGCGTCCTCAGGGACATGCTCAGATGATTCCCCCTCAGAAGTAGCAGTCTTCTTGGCATGAGCCTGCTTCTGAGCACCGAAGGGATTGGCCTTGAACATCTTGTTTGTATGGAAAGGTTTTCCCTTACGCAGGGTCACACCATTCTTCTCCATCAGATAGCCTAAGATCAGGCCATATCCCAGGGAACTCACGAACTTCCCATCAGCAACCTTCACGTTGTGCACATTTTGGCACAACTTTTCAGAGATGAACTCACTCCAGTTCACCTCCAACTCTTCCATAATGCCAACCATAAAAATCAACTTAGTTTGGGACAATTGATTGAAGGAGACAAACTTCATATCAATGCATTTAGCTACCATATCCATCAACTTGTGGTAACTGTTGATCACGGTTAAAACCTTCAAAATTCTAAAACCGTCTCTTCAAGTCAATATGCCCAAAAGTCAGTCTCTCTCTCTCTTTTAATTTTCACTCTCAAGCATTCCACACTTAAAAGAAATTCTCTTTACAAAAATCAAACCCTAGTTCTTCACTTTCATTCTCAAAAATTGACATCGCACCCAAAGAAACTGCTCTTAATTTCGCAAAGCTTGCTGAGAAGATCCACATGGGCTCATTGGTGGATTTCGAAGGCCTTGTCAAGCAGTCTATTGAGAAGGAGTTGGTGGAGAAGATTGCGAGGAACCTTGAGAAATCCGGGCTGAAAAGGTTTCTAATGATGGAAATGACCCAAACCTTCTAAGAGAAGGTGGCTATGTTTTACGTGAACTCGGTTCATGATGATGGGATCCATTTCCCTGTGAATGGAAAGGACATTAAGTTTGTTGCGGCTGACTTAGTGGAGTATTTGCACCTTCCCTCTAGTGGACTGAAAGAGCTTACTGGAAAGGAGGTTGATTTGGTGCAAGCATAGAAAGAGATAACCAAGCCAGAGTCACCTAGCATGGTTAACTATTCTGCCTAAGTTTCAAAATGCATTAATTTCATCGCATTAAATGCGGCAACATTTATATCCAATCATGGATAAACCGTCACAACTTTTGACTGACAACATTTAATGTTGTTGACGTCAAGCTAAAAACATTCCCGCTCGAGGAAAACGACCTTGTTTTGTCACTTAGCTCATAAATGTTTTAGCTTTTTCATTTATGACTTGACTCTGCTTCTCTCATCCATTGATTCGGCTGAATGATACTTGGCTATCCAACTAACACGATTCAGCTGACTAGCCGTATAAGTTGTTTCCCTTGGCTGAATGAGTGAAACTCTACTGATATGCAATTCTTCCAACTCTAACTCTGCTGAATGAGTCTTTTGAACATCCTAACACAGATCAATCAATCCAAGCTCATTCTTAAGTTCTTTAAATCTTGATTCACATAATGGCTTTGTGAATATATCAGCTAATTGCTTCTCAATTGATATGTATTCCAATGTGATGTCTTTCTTTTCAATATTATCTCTTATAAAATGATATCTGACATCAATGTGCTTGGTTCTTAAATGCAATACTTGATTCTGAGTGATTGCAATGGCACTTGTGTTATCACACATAATTGGAACTTGGGCACAACAACTATCTGCAACAATGTACTCTGCTTCAGTTGTGGATATAGCTATTGAGTTTTGTTTCTTACTGAACCAAGGAACCAATCTGTTTCCAACCATTTGACGGGTACCATATGTACTCTTTCTGTCAACTCTACATCCAACATAATCCGAGTCTGAGTATCCAATCATCTTGAATCCACCTTCCTTTGATACCATAAGCCAACTTCTTGGCTTCCTTCAAATACTCAGGATTCTCTTAGTTTGCCATATGACTTTCCTTTGGAGCAGATTAAAATCTGGCACATACACCTACAACAGAGGTAATGTATGGTCTGCTGGCAGTCAAGTAGAGCAATGATCCAATAAGTGCTCTATATCTTGTTTGATCAACTGATTTTCCTTCTGCATCTATATCCATCTTCACAGAAGTATTCATGGGAATCTTCACAGATGACTTCTCTTTCATCCAAATTTCTTAATTTAATCTTTGGTATACTTAGTTTGACTTATGAAGGTTCCATCTTTCATTTGCTTGACTTGAAGACCTAAGAAGAAAGTCAGCTCTCCCATCATGTTCATCTCAAACTTCCCTTGCATAAGGTTTGAGAATTTGTCACACAACTCTTTGTTTGTGGATACAAAGATGATGTCATCCACATATATTTGAACAAGCAGTATACTCTCTCCATCTTGAATTCTGAAGAGTGTTTTGTTAACTTTGCCTTTGGTGAATCTATTGTCTATAAGAAACTGAGACAATGTGTCATACCATGCTCTTGGTGCTTGCTTCATATTTTACAATACTTTTTTGAGCTTGTAGACTTTATCTCCAATAGTTTTCTGCTCAAAACCTGGAGGTTTATCCACATAGACTTCTTCTTCTAAAAGTCCATTCAAAAATGTACCCTTCACAACCATTTAATAGAATGTGAAGTTCTTGTGTGCTGCATAAGCAAGAAACATCCTTATTGCTTCCAATCTTACAACAGGTGCAAAGGTTTCATCAAAATCAATTCCTTCTTCTGGGCAATAGCCATTGGCTACCAGTCTTGCTTAGTTTCTTACTACATATCCTTCCTCATTCATATTGTTTCTGAAATCCCACTTAGTACCAATAACATTTAGGTGGGTAGGCCTTTGAACCAATTCTCAAACTTTATTCCTTTCAAACTGATTCAGCTCTTCATGCATAGCTAGAATCCAATGTGTGTCATCCAATGCTTGTGACACATCCTTAGGCTCAATTTAAAAAATGAAAAAAGTGAACATAACTTCATGTTGAGTCCTGGACCTGGTTCTCACTCCTTCTCTAACATCTCCAATGAATAGTTCTGGTGGATGGTCTCTCGGCCATCTCACATCTAGTTGAGTAAAACTAGCTGGATTGAATCTTCTTGCAAAATAAGTTGTCTTGAACATCTTCTTCTTGATCCTCATCATTCAGCTGCAAATCTTCCAGTTGTCTTTGAGACTCATCTATCTCATCTTCATCTGGGTTGAGTCTTCTGATATCTCCTCAATATAGGGAATATTCTGAATAGTCGCCTGATTCATCTTCTTAGCTAACTCATCAATGTCTCCTCTATTTATATTAGGTTCATCAAAAACCACATGGATAGACTTATGTGTCCATAGTCCCCTTGTTCAAGACTAAAACTTTACTATCACCGAGTATCCTAAGAATATACCTTCATCCGTTTTAGCATCAAAAGCTTTCAAATTGTCTTTGCCATTGTTATGAATGAAACACTTATTCCAAAGATATGAAAATATTCTTTCTAAAAAAAAGATATGAAAATATTCAACATTAGGCTTCTTTTCTGTCCAAATTTCATATAGGGTTTTGGACAACTCGCCTATTTATCATATACCTATTCTCGAGTGTAACAAGCGGATTAATGGTTTCACCAAAATCTCTTAGGCAATCCAAACTTCAAATAACATGGTCCTTGCAGCTTCCCTTAGGGTTCTGTTCCTTCTTTCAGCTACTCCATTCTGCTTTGGAGTTCTTGCAGCTGATAACTCACAACCAATTCCATTCTCTATGCAATACTGAGTTATAATCCCATTGACAAACTCAATTCCTATGTCAGATCTTATCTTGATAATGATTTGGCTCTTCTCATTTTGAACTCTCCTTATAAGTTGTGGCTCTTCTCATTTTGAACTCTCCTTATAAGATGGTCCATGTGTATCTTGAATAATCATCCACCACCACTAAGGTGTATTTCTTTCCACTGATACTAGCTAGTTCAATAGGACCAAACAAATCCATATGCAACAAATGCAAGATCCTTGTTGAAGAAGGACTTAGCTTATCCTTGAATGAATACTTGATTTGCTTTCCCTTCTGGCATGCCACATGCATCACAAATGCTCTCCTTCTTGTATACTGAGTCTGATAATCCTTCCACAAGATGACTCCTTGCAAGCTTGTAAATTGTCTTGAAATTCAGGTGACTCAGCTTTTTGTGCCACAGCCAACTTGATTCGGTTGTGCTCTTTGCTAATATGCATGAACTTGGTGTAGCAGTAGACCGATCCACTACATACATGTTCTGCTTTCTTGATCCAGATAGCACAACTTCATTTGATTCAGCATCCTTGATTTGGCATACACCCATGTTGAATCCTACATGTACATTTTATCACAGAGTTGGCTGATACTCAGCAGATTGAAGTTTAGCTCTTCAATATAGGCTACATCTGTGATTTACAGTCCATTTTGTTTTATGGATCCAATGCCTCTTATCTCCCTTGGAGCTTCATTTCCTCCAAATATGACTTTTGCTCCTCTTGACTCCTTGAAATTGGATAAGTTTTTCTTATTCCCAGTCATGTGTCTGGAATAGCCATTATCAATGTACCAGGTTCTTTGGCACTCAACTCTTCCTAAACCTGCAATCAAGGAAATCAAGTTTTAGGTACCCAAACCTGTCTGGGTCCTGAGGGGTTAGAATTATAAGGTGATCCAACCAACCTATACCCAAATGATTTGAATCTAAGAGGTTGCAACCTATTAGTTCCATAATCATAATGAATCTTAGCAAATTGCTTAGATCTTTAGGAACATGCAACCTTGTCTCTTTTGTCTCAGTATGCCTGTAAGTATCTGGAGCATTTGCTTTCTTTGGATAATATGGAGATTTTTTAGCATAATAGACATTGTGCTTGGGTGCATATGTGTGCTGATATTGGTTCATTTGCCTTGGGAATGACCTATATTGAGTCTGAGGTCTTTGCCACTTGGGCTTATATCCCATAGGACTTGGATGATGATTCATTTGATTGTTCCAATCAGCCTGACTTAGATAGTTTTGACCATTCCATTCATATGGCTTTCTCTGCTGAAACCTCTAGGGCTTTTGGTAGTTCTGCTTTACCTTCACAAAATATTTTTTGTTTGTAGTCTGCTGATGGACTATTCTGAATTTCATTTTACCTGTCCTTTCAGCATACTCAACTGGCTTTTTGCCATTGCCTTTATAACCTAGATCAACATATATGTGCTTATGATTGAATGTGGGTGCGACATATGGTGCTTTTGGCTTTTGGATTCCCTCATTGCTTGGGGATCCTTTTTCCAAAGTCACGCTAGGAGTCTGAGCATTGACAAAGGAATTAAATCCTAAGTCTGCATTATCTCCAATCTCCTTTTGAATCATCATTAATTCATCCAAAGTTTTGGATGACTTACTGAGTGATGCAATCATATTTTTCAATTATTTTCCCTCTTTTCCTTTTCAGCTAAGTCTGCCTTGACCTTAGCTATCTCAGCTTTCATCTCTTTGTTCTCATTAGCTATGTGACTAAGAGTACTTAGGTTATCAGTCAGCTGTGAGTTTTGGCATTTGAGCTGGCTGTTTTCCTCATTTAAAAAATTTTATGTTCTCAAAGTCTTTCATCATTTTGCCTAATGAATCATAAAGATCTGTGTGTGATGAAGTGTGTGTGTCACTATCACCATCATCAAAATGTGAGCTAGATGAGTTAGAATGTACCTCATCTTCTTGTTCTTTGGCCATGAGGCATATCAAAACCTCTTCTTCTGTATCTGAGGAATAGTCTGCCTCACTGTTGTCTGACTTAGCTGTCTCCTTGCACTTAGCTATGTCAGGTTCAGCAGCCACCATGACTTTCTTTCTTTCTTGTCTTCTTTCTCTGAAGACTTTTCTTTCTTTCTCATTTCTGTACTTGTTGACTGGTGGATAGAAACAATCAACAACAAAGTGTTTTGGTTGTCTACAATTCTAGCACAGGTTCTCAGCTTTCTGGTAATCGGCTCTTTGATATTCAGCTCTCTGGTTGTCAACTCTCTTCGGTGGTCTATCTTCCTTGCTCTTGGAAGGAGATGAGTGTCTTCTGGAGGTTTCACCCGTGTTCCTTTTGTAGTTTTTGTTAAATAACTTGTTGAACCTTTTAACCATCAAGGCTATATCCTCCTGGTCAATGATGTTCTTGGATTCTCCAACCAATAGAGCAGCTATCTTGGGTACATGTATCTCTTCTTGCTTTTTCCTTCTGAGCTCAAACTCATAAGCATTTAAAGTTCTTGTCAAGTCCATAGAATGTCCCAGGGCCATCACTTTCATTTCCCACTCAGCTGGGAGCGACCTACGGGCCTTCATACACATTTCCTTCTGTGTATATTCCTTACCCAGAGCTGAAAGCTCATTTGTAATTTTTGTAAATCTGACATCCAACTGATCCAGAGTTTCACCTGCAAGCATTTTAGAATTTTCAAATTTTTGTATAACAACAGTTAGCTTATTCTTTTTAATTTGTTCTAAGCCTTCACGAATTAGAGTAAGCTTCTCCCATATCTAACGAGTAGCCCTGCAAGATTTCACTTTATTAAACATGGCTTTATCAAAAGTTTTGTATAAAATGTCCTTGGCAACATTGTCCAAGTTGTATCTTTTTCTGTCCTCGTTGGTCCATTCACTTCGTTGTTTTTTAACCATAGCAGGCCTTGGTGCAGCAGGTGCTGCAGAAGCCTCTCCTTCAGCAGCGGCAACAGCTCTGACAGTTGTATTCACTTTCATGATTTGTATGGGTCCATCTTCAATGAAGAACCACATTTCATTGTGCAGCGCTGAGAGATGTGCCTGCATACGAATCTTCCAATCATCAAACTCCTCAACAGAGAACATGTGAATGCGAGATATATTTGCTTCCATGATAATAACTATTAAAAAGAGAACTTAAAACAGTCAAGCGTTGCATCTTTGAAAAGATTGAGATCTAGTTTAGTAACCAGTGTGGAAGGTTCTTTGCAACAACCGCTTTGATACCACTTGTAGGTCATGGAGGGGTGTTTGTACTAAGTTTAGAGGGGGGTTTAATAGACTTAACCAATTTTCAATTTTTGATCTTTAAATTTAAGTTTTCACAAGTAGCAGCTAAGTCTTGTAATCCACTAATGCAACAGTCGTGTTACAAAAAGGATAAGTTCGAGTAAGCCTTGATCACACAACTGGCTTCACTCCTAGACTCACCTGTTCACAAGAGAGTTGTCTTGCTACTTCAACTCCTTCGAATTCTTAGATTTGATCTTGAAACCCTCCAACGAATCCAAAGTTGGTTCTAACTTGAACCTCACTGCACTTATTTCAATCCTTGGATGTGCAAACTCCTTTGTCTTTTAAGAAATTTCCTCTTCAGCAGGTTGAAACTTTTCTTTCCTTCACTGAGAGTGTTGGTTTGATAGACTTCAAATGTAGGCTTGGGGATTTGAATGTATTACTTGAGAGTATTTTTCTTGCTTACTTGTTTTGCTCAGATTTTACTAATGTCTCTTATATCTCAACTACTCTCTCGTACTCTCTCACATAAGCTCCTCAGCCTTTTATAGTGGCAATTCAAAAATATGTTCGTTGAGGAGATATGCATACTTTCAAACTTCATTGCATGGTCGTTGTCTTGTCTTGTTATGCAACAATTAATGTTGACCCAACATTGGTTTAATGCTCGCAAGTTTGCACTCAAACACGCAGCTTGTTCTCGCGAACATCTCATTGTTCCCAACTATTTGCACTCTTTCAACAAAGATAGTTTTAAAGTTGCAGTCTGTCTTCTTTCCACTTTGAGTAACTCTTTGACTTTACATATTAATGGACTTCTTCAGCTTTCTTCGAGTCATTTTGCTGTTGAACCCCTTTATAAGTCTTCTCCAAACATCCGTAGTGACTCAAACTTTCAATGTGTCTTTGACAAAGACATTTTTTTGGTACTTTACTGAGTCTTCTCTTCGTCACTCAGCTGCAATACAACTGAATCTTTTCACTTTGTCCTCAGTCAACTTCTGCAATCTTCAACTTGGCTGCTTCGACTCAGCTTATAGATCTTATCTATTACATAGTTGACTTACAAAAGAAAATGGGGTGCCAACTTCCTAATCTAAGTTTTACATGGCATCATCAAAATCTATAGAATAAATTTTTCCAACAAATTTTTTCAAACTTACAGGACCAATTTTGCAAATACTTATAGGACCGAAATTGCAAACTGCTAATAGTTACGGCACCAATTTTGCAATTTCCCCTCTTACCGTCTATATCCACATCAAAATCACGGTAAATTGGCGTAGTGCATCGTTCTTATTCACCAAAATATTTGCATCTTCACGTCTTATTCCGATAACAACTGCGAAAAAAGCATCATATCAATATTGTCTGCCTAAATAAGCAACATATTTGTCCTCAATAAACAATACAATTGACATAAAAAAGCAACATATTTACGTATATTTGCAAAGACATATAACCTATTTATATCAATACATTCGCACCATCTTAGCAACATTGTCTACCTAAATAAATAACATATTTGTCTTCGATAAGCAGCATAGTTGACATATATATAAACAGACAAATGAAAGGAAAGCGTTGGTGATTGCGACAGTGTCTGCCTAAATAAGCAACATATTTATCCTCAATAAGCAACATATTTCTTAAAGCAAAAATGCGTCAATAATGATTGCAAATTTGATTGTGAAATGAAAGAGAGAAGATCATAGATACAGTTCAAACAAATTCCAAAAAAATAACATATTTGTCTTCAATAAGCAACATATTTGTCCTTAATAAGCAACAAATTTCTCACAACGGATACGACCAAAGATACAGTTTCAAATAAATCCCAAAAATTGAGAATGTGAACAGGCACTACCAAAAATAACTCCTGTTTTAAATGATATTTGTTCGCCAAAAATATTTTGGTTCATACAACCGCAAGTGTACAAAGTGTAGTTTATAGAATAATGGCAAGCAAGGTCGTATTCCTCAAGGATTAAAATTCAAACACTTAGATATAATAGCATCGCATTCTAATTTTATTGAAGCGAACGAAAATCAAGTTTTAATAATAAAAATCAAAAATTTAAAAAGAAAAAATAAATAAATTTGCGAACCCCACACGTATTTTCAACATCTATAGGAGCAACCTTAGGTACATAATTTCAACATGTTTCTTCAATATTAAATGCAAGTAAAGTTTTAAAAACCAATTCATGCAATTCTATGGGTTCAATTCCTAAGTTAGTCTATTCCCCTTCCAGGGCACACATAAATAGTATATTAATAACAAGTGTAGGTCTCCCGACTGGATAAAATTATTATTAACTTCCAAAAGATCTATGAATTGAATGGCTCCCCACAAACAATTGTAGGTCTCCCAACTCGAGATACCCGTTTATGTCTGAATCCGATTTTCGTCTTTGTTAGGACTCATCTCCCGAATTTCGCACTAACAAATATGACATGCATTTTATTCCTGACAAATAAAAGCAATTATAACTAATCACTCGAATTCATAAAATAGAAAGCATGAATTAATTAAGAAAATAAATAATCATATTTAACATGAATCCACAGTTTCGATTATGCCCCTAAGATCCAGAAGACATGTCAAACATTGATTACAAACTCATAGACAAATTCGAATCAACATCATGACATTGTTTAAGCATAGACAAGAGTTCTTAGACATAGAAAGAAAATCCCTTCTTGTCAAGATGGATTCTCCTTCCAAGCCCTTGAAGCTCTTGTGCTTCCGTAGATGCGAAAGCCTTGTGGTGTTCTTCACGACCTAGCCTTCTTTGCTTAGAAGATCTTCGATTCTTGCATTCCTATATTATTTGATTTGATTTCTCTGTATGAAGTTGTACTGGATGATGTATGATGATGTAAATTCGTTCAGGCCTTGGTCCCCTTTATATAGGTGCTTCGAGAGGTCACTTGTAGAGTTAGAAAGGGAGAAAAACTCTAAAAAATGCGTCTGGCAGAGTCCCACATGGCCACGGCCATGTGGATTTTTTTCCTTTCCCACACAGTTGTGTGGTTTCACACGGTTTGGCCATGCGGGCTTGGTTTCGTCCCCTGTTTTCCCCACTTCACACGGTTGTGTCATCTCACACCGGCATTTTCACATGGCCGTGTGACGTATTTTTGTCCATGTTGTTTTCCAAATTTTCTCATGGGGTCTTCGTGAACGTTATAGCCCTTTCTCTTAGGTTTTCATAGCCACTTGAATCACCTCAATAGCAATTTTGTAGAGAAAGTTATGGCCAAAATAATAAACTCGCGCCAAAGTTGGAAATCATTAGCGCATTTGGACGTTTTTTGAAGGAAATTCCTTTTGTTTGACCGTCCATGCTTCTCTCCTTCATATTTTTGCTCGTACCTTAGCTCTTGACCTATACTTTAGAACGTGATATCTCTTTTTGTCCAATTTAGCTCCATTTTCTCGCAAAATTCACATGAGTATGCGATCACGCCCAACAAAGGAAACCAAGTAAAATACACCAAATAAGCCCTTAAATGCACATATATTTTACACGCATCAAAATCCCCCAAACTTAAAGCACTTTCGTCCCTCGAGCAAATTAAGAAAAATAAAATCAAGGGGTAAAACGAACACACAAGAACACTATGAACATTGAATAGCATTTGACTCCATACTTAAGAAAACCATGTAATTTATAATCAAGAAGTCATCATTCATAAACTCGGCATAGTCAATACTCTCTTGGGTACTCGAAATCGCGACTCACAAGTAGATAGTGTATCACTCGACTCTCAGAAGTGTATGGATAGTGTTTACGCTCAAATACAATTCAATGAAAGTAGAACTACCATAGGCTTGCAAATTGTCTTAACATCTCTACCACGTTTTATGTGCACAACTTTAGAATCAAAAAAGACTTTTATTAGGTTGTAATGTAGACTCTTTGGTAAGGTTAGGAAAAACTTGGATTAAGTGACTTGACTTGAGTAAGTAGAATTTAAGCATACAAACTTGCAATCCACCAACCCAATTTCATATAATACTCATTTTCTTGGTTCAATTCCACCCTTATTTCTCCTTTTTCATTCTTTAGGCCTTTTTACCTTCTTTTCTTTTACTTTAGCCTCAAGCTCTCATTTTTTTTTTCAATTTTCAGAAATTTTCTTTTCTTTTGCTCGATTTTCTCGATTTTTTCAGATTTTTCTTTCTTTTTCGAGCTTCATACTTTTTTTATTCACCTAGACACTGCTCATCTCTCTTTCTTTTGCCAACTTCCTCTCTTTTTTTTCCATAAATTTTCACCACATCTTCCCCAAACTTATTCATTTTCTATAAGCTTAAGAAATTTCAGGGATAAAATCATGTTCAAATTTTAAAGATCAATGTGGCTCAGAATAAATGTTTTGGCTCAAAAATGGCTGACTAGGGAATCATGAGTTCATAAGTAGGCTTTTTAGGCTAAGTAGGCTAAAACAAAGATGACCTTAAATCATTTTCAAAAATTGCACACACACATGGCTTCAATGAAGATACCAGAGCAAGTTCTAGAGTTCTATCAATCATGAATGACACACTCAAGAAAAATAAGTTGCATAATATAAAGCAGTTTAAGGCACAAAAGCTCACATGCTTATTTTTTGCAACATGCTCAAATACCCAATGTTCTCAAATAATGCTAAGCAAATAAATGACATTTTCTCAACAATTCATCACATTATTCCCAGAAGTATGTTATCTCATTCAATTAAATGCTCATAGTAAAATCATACTGAAACTGGACATCTTCGAAATCTTGATTAAAAAAAATCACGCACAAAAGCAATTAAACGTGCTAATAAAAATATCAAATAAGAAAAACGAAAAATAAAAAAAAATCGAAAATAATTTTTATTTTGTAAATTTTTATGCTCTACATGCAATCTTAAATGCAATACAAAATATGTAACAATACTAATTTACGCATTCTTGACAAACCCCCCAAACTTAAAATATGCTTCGTCCCGAACATATGAGGAAATTATCAAAAGAAAAGAGGATTGCGTAAAGAGTACTTACGTGAATAATTCCGGTGCAGCCGGAAGCTCGTCCATCAAATTGGAAACTGGAGAAGCAGATCGCACGGTCAGGACGTGTGCGTCCACACGCCCGTGTGTGTCACTCATGTTCTTTTTTTTAACCCCCGGGGTTTGTCGTGATGTTTCTTGAGTTGCCTCCCACAAAGCGCTAAGTTTTTTGTCTTCAGCCAGACTCAGATTTCTAACATCACTTTTGTCACGCCACAGACGGGGACGCAAGGATGATCAACAACTTAAACAGAATAAACCAAAGTCTAAACAAATAATAACGAGATCCCAAATGAAACAGAGTCTAAAGCAGCGGAAATAAACTACAAGTACCAGTACAAATTACAACCCAACAGAAACATCCGAGTTATAGCTTACAGTCCAGAACTATCCGAATTAACTTATAGTCCAACGAAAGAAACAAAGTACACATCACACCACAAGCTTAAGTGTTAAAGGGTCCTACGCCCTTAAGTTATAGTCTAAAGTGGAAGACGAAATAGAAAAAAGTCCAACATCAGCAAAAGTAAAAGAAACAAGTCCAACAACATCAATAATAGGAAGCAAGTACAACAGGCGGAGCATGGGAAATCAATCTATGGCAGGTTCGGCATCTTCAACGTACTCCTCATCTAGCGGTTAGAAAACAGGAGAGGATGAGACAAAAATTCTCAGTGGATGGGGTGATCGTGTGCAAGTGTGGCAATATATATAGTTAATACAAGAAAATGTTTTTATGAAAAATGTTTGAGTCATGATGCGTGGTTTCACATACAGTTCACAAGCATCGTGATATATATACTTAAAATAATATACATATACAGTTTAAGAAATAGTTCCTGATCATACAAGCACTATGTGATTCGAGCAAGGCATGTAGGATTGCATACGGAATGTAACGCCAATCCATGCAAGACAAGTAGTGGTTGCGTATGGATTTGTAGCGCCAACCAGTGTAATACAAATAGTGGTTGCGTACGGATTTGTAGCGCCAACCAAACGGGTCCGAGTAACTCCAGAATCGTGTGAATCAAACGACAATTCATTCTTCTTCCTTGTAACTCTCCGAGCAAGATGGTCCAAGACTTGTCACCTTATCGCTCCATAGGCAAAGACAAATCCACAGTAGAGCTAGCTGGGCCCGGATTGTCATAATCATGATTATACCTCAAGTACTACAACACGCTTCCCTTGGACAAACTTCGTCCCTCAGTTGTGGGATTAGGACGATGGGGCCGGAGAGTGGAATAGCAGCTGAGGTGCCCAGTTCCATCCCTGATGTATCCATTCCGACTGTGAGCTCGACACACCAAGTTGATTCATGCAGTAAATAGTTACAAGTATGGGATGTCAACCAGGCAGTCGAGTAAATTGATTCAGTGAAGCGAGCCGAGAAAAGTTTTCGAAATCGCGTGTGGTATTTATTGGCGTTGGTGGAGTAATTTGGATGAAGATAATAATCAAGAGGATAAGTAATCTTTGATGTCTTGAAGAATTAGGTGGGACATAGGTCCCGTTATAGGTTCGGAATCGCAAGACGAGGAAGTCGCACCGCGATCGCGTATTAATCGGTCAAGTTGATTCGATAAGTCAAGAGATTTTTGAGAAAATAAAATATTTTAAATAATTATTATATGTCAGAGGTTCCAGGGCTATTCTTAAAACAAAATAATTTGAGTTCTTCCTTGTTAAAAGAAAAAATTACAGTTGGCCCCGTTTTGTAAAAACCAATACTTTTGGGGTTAAAAATTGAATAAATAAACGTCCCAACCTTGAATAATTATCAGGTCAGTTCCTAAATTCTCTAAATTGTTAAGATATTTAGGTTTTTAAAGTTTTGAGGTCGAATTTTTATAAAATTCTCACATTGGCCCTAAATTTGTTAAAATTATAATTTCGGGCCCTAAGTTTAAAATAATTGGATCTCGCAAACCGGAAGGGATTTTAATGTAATTCTAATTGGAAAATGTCACTAAGGTCAATGGAATATTGGGACAAAAGTAGTTTTTAAAAGAAATAATTATAGGTTCCTTAACTTTTGAAACTCTCATTTTTGTCCCATTTTTAATTAATTGCCTTTAAGGCTTTTAGGGGTCCAATTGTTATGAAATTTGAACCTTGGGTTCAAAATATCATAAGATTATAGTTAAAATAGTATTTCCAGGTACATGGATGGTATAAGTCCTGGAAATTTTATTTTGGGTCCTCAAGTTTAATCTTTTACAATTTGGTCCCTCAATTTTTATAAAATTACTATCCAAGCTCTAAACACTTGGATTTTTGGAATACCTTTAAAATATATTGTTTCCAGTCCCTTAAGAATTAAAATTTCAAATTTTAAAAGTGGCACTGGTACAGTTTCAAAATTTGCAAATTAGACCTTAAACTTCTAAATTTTTACAAACTAATCCTTGGGCTTTTAAGGGTTGATTTTATTTATCTCATAAGTTTTAAAACTCTATTAAAATTTCCAAATATCATTTTTTAACCTGAGTACAATCCCAAAATTCGAAAATTACAGAGGGGTCCCTTAAGTTTTATTTTCTTGCAGTTAAGTCCACCAATTTGCCATTTTTGTATTTTAAGTCCAAAAATTCAAGTTTAATCAATTATGCTCGACTTTTCCAGGTTATAAGTCAAATAAATCATGAATATATAGAATCACAAACATGCATATACATTTTATCCAAGAATTCATCAAATACATCATCAAAATGTTCATGCATGCACCTAAATTGCAATAAATAGCATTTTTGAGCAACACTTTAGAATTTTCACAATTTTATACATGGAACCAACATGCAATACACTATATATATATATATATATATGAAGTGCTCAAGAATAAAATACTACATGCATTTAAAGAAAAACACCTAGGAGTTGAAAGGATTTTTCCACCCACCTTAAAAATTGAATAGTTGTGAAATTAAAGGTTATATTTCACATTTTGAATATGAACTTACTTAGGTCAGACCCTAAGTCAAAAGTACCAAAAAAAATAAGATTTAGAAAAATGAGGTTAAAATTAAGAAGAAGAAGAAGAAAGAGGTGAAGAAATTGATAAAAACTACACTTACCTTGTGTAGTAGCTAAAATGAGTCAAGTAATGGCTTCAAAATTGAAGGTCTTGCTCACCCTCAAGGAAATCTCCCAAGGTCAGCCCCTATTTCTCAAAAATGAGAATAGGGTGTTAAAAGTTGAAAAAAATAGAAAGAATGAGGAAAAATGCACTAGAGTCAAATATCTTACCTTATAGTCCAATTCTTCAAAATTTCTTCAAAGTCTTGAAGTCCTTTTCAAGATGATGTCAAGGCTCTTTAGTATCTTCAAGGTCTTCTAAGTATACCTTAAAATCAAAATTAAACTTAAATTAAGAGGTGAAAGAGACGAGCTAGGTGATATCAAGATAAATTGAAGAAGAAAATTCTTACATTTGGAGTAGGATAGTTCGAATTTTATGAAGATTAAGAGGGGGATTTCTTGTATTTTTGTTAAGTGTATAAGAAAGAAGAAGAAGAAATGAAGAGAGAGGTAGGAGAATGTTTAGAGAGAGGGAGGAGAATTTTATGTAATTTGTGTGGGTGAAATGAATCAATTTCTTGCCAAAATTGGCCATATGGCCGTGTGATAGGGAGAGAGAGGAAGAGAAATATTTCCAAGTTGGAACTTGGTCTCTTGCATGGAGACAACTTGGTAGTCAAAGTATGGGTCAAAATAGAGGAATGGAATTTTGATAGGAATAAGAAGAATGTTGGGAAGAATAGAATATGTTGAGAATTTTAATAATAAAGAATTGAGGTATAAGATAATGTGTATAAGGTTTGTAATATGGTGTAATTATACACAAGATGTATAATATAAGGTGTATGTATACAAGATTTGGATGATATTTCTACTCCAAAAATCCCATCATGGTCGTCCACCTTAAGTATATGTATGGTATCAATTTTTTTTTGTCCCAAAATTCATGATAATAGATGAATAATATCAATCTCCAAAATAAATAGTGATTTCATTGATCACTTCTAAGTCTCATGATCACTTATTCTAAATCAAATTCTTAATTCTATAAGGTATAAGTCTCTAAAATAAATAGTCTTTTAAAATTCTAAGGTGACTAATAAATGCACAAATAATAATATTGATCAATGAATTGATCATTAATGTGAAATAGAATTAATAAATGATCATGATCACAAGTAATAAATAAAAATGAAATTAAATACGAAAATATATTTATTATTAATATTTACCCATTAAAGTGACGCGGTAAAATAGTCAAATAGTACATAGACGATAAGTAAAATAAATATACGCTCGAAAAATCGAGGGCTTCACATCCTCCCCTCCTTAAAAGAATTTGGTCCCCAAATTCTCTTCAGAATAGCTCTGGATATTGATTCCTAATGTCTTCTTCCATTTCCCACGTTGCGTCTTCATCTCGGTTGTGGTTCTGCCACACCACTTTAACCATCGAAATCTCTCTCTTACGTAATCGACGATCTGCTTGGCAATAATCCGGATCAGCTTCTCAGTGTAGGACAAATTCTCCATCAGGGGAGGAGTATCATAAGTGATGATATGTTCGGGATCTGGATGATACTTCTTCAATCTCGAGACGTGGAATACATCGTGCATTCCCGCATACTGTGCTAGTAACTCGAGTCAGTAGGCTAACTTCCCGATCCTCTTCAAAATCTTGTAAGGTCCAACATATCTCGGACACAACTTGCCTCCTTTCTTTGGATTAATCACTCTTTTCCGTGGCGAGAGTCTGAGAAATACTTCATCTCCGACTTCAAATTCCAAATCCTTTCTCCTATTGTCCGCATAACTCTTTTGGCGGCTCTGAGCCATGCAGATCCGTTCCTTGATCAGTTTGTCCTTCTCCATGGCCTCCTGAACTAGGTCAACCTTTGGAAACGATGGAGGCTTTCGTTTCCCTTTTGGAGTTCATTGGTCGTCAATCTCCCAGTGCAGTGGGGATCTACACTTTCGCCCATATAGTGCCTTGTAGGGTGCCATCCCAATCGTGGCCTGATAGTTGTTATTATAGGCGAACTCGGCCAACGGTAAGTGTGAATCCCAACTTCCTTGAAATCCAACGTGCAAGCTTGCAAGATATCTTCCAGGGTTTGAATCATTCGCTCGATCGTCCATCAAGTTTGTGGTGTCTTCTTTGTCTTTGAAACTTAGCGAGGTACCCAATTCCTCGTGCAAGAACTTCCAAAACTGAGACAAACCTCGGATCTCTGCCTCGATACTATGTCGCCGACACTCCATGCAGTCGAATGATCTCTCGGATATATATCTGCGCGAGTTTCTGCAAGCTATCAATCTTCTTGATGGGTAAGAAGTGTGCAGATTTCGTGAGTCGATCTACGACTACCCATATAGCATCATGGCCTCATTTGGTCCTTGGTAGGTCCGTCATGAAGTCTATCATTATTTGTTCCCATTTCCACTCGGGAATCCTCAACGGCTGTAGTAAAACAGATGGTCGTCGGTGTTCTGCTTTTACTCGTTGACAAGTCAAACATCTCGCAACGAACTCCGCTACCTGGTTCTTCATGTTTACCCACCAATAATTACGTTTCAAGTCCTTATACATCTTGTTTCCTCCAGGATGTATAGTGTACATCGAGCGGCGTGCCTCTACCAGGATTTTATTCCTTATCTCCTCGTCATTCGGTACACATACTCGGTTTCGGAATATAATAATCCCATCTTCGGGTACCGAAAATTCTTGTCTCTCCCTTTTAAGTATCTTCTCTTTCAGCTTTTTAAAGATGCGCATCTTTTCTGTCTTTGCTTGATCTCGTCCGGCCAGATCGGGTTTAACCGAAATGTTAGCACATGTAATCCGAGTATTGTTTCTCGCCGGATTCCAATTGCTCGGTTCTTCTAATGATTTCCACTCTCGAATCATTAGTCGCTAAACTCGCATTTACGCTCAAGGCGTCGGCTACTACGTTAGCCTTCCCGGATGGTATTGAATATCAAAGTGATAGTCCTCAATTAACTCCATCCATCTCTTGCCATAGATTGAGATCTTTCGAGAGAATAGATATTTCAGGCTCTTGTGATATGTGAAAATTGTGAACGTTGCTCCGTAAAGATAGTGCCTCCACTTCTTTAACGCGAATACTATCGCTGCCAATTCCAAGTCATGCGTCGGGTAATTGGCCTCATACAGCTTGAGCTTCCGTGACGTATATGCAATGACATTTCCTTCATGCATGAGCACTGCTCCTAGTCCTTCATTTGATGCATCACTGTAAACGACAAAGCCTTATGTTCCCTTTGGAAGAACTAAGACTGGAGCTGTAGTAAATCGTTTCTTCAGTTCTTGGAAACTAGCCTCGCACTTGTCGTTCCACTCGAAATTGACTTGCTTCTGGGTTAGTTGAGTGAGTGGTCCGGCTATCTTAGAGAAATCCTTGATAAATCTTCTATAATATCCAACCAGTCGTAAGAAACTCTTGATCTCTGTTACTGACTCGGGTTATTTCCATTCAACCACTGTGTTGGGAAATTATTTTGTAGATTTTGATAATGCCATGTAAATCTTAGATTAGAATGTTGACACCCCATTTTCCTTGTAATTCTCATTGTAATAGATAGGGTTGAATGAGCTGAGTCAAGTCAGCTATGCCTGGGAATACAAGAAGTCAACTGAAGAAGTGAAGTGAAGACTCCGCTGAGGAACAACTGAGTATGGCCAAAATAGAAGATCAAGGACTCGACTGCAGATGTAACAGCTGAGGGACAGCTGTGTGAAGAGTCAGTTAAGTCAACTTGAGGAGCCATGTCAAGAGTTGAAGTGATAGATGAGTCTTTCAATGATTGGAGCAGACTCAAGTCACCTGGGGAAAAGGCAGCTGCAAAGAGGAGTTAACTGAAAAGAATCCGTTGCACATAAGTCAAGAACTTTACTTAAATAAGTAATACTTCCTTGCTGCCATGTCTTAAAGTGCTCAGTCTCAAAAGTGTGCAAAAGGAATAAACCAATGGGAAGCACTGCACCTTATGTCAGAACCTGAAAAGCTGGACATTCATTTAATACGAGGAAAGGTCTACATCTCAAGACTGAAAAACCAAGAAAAGACAAGCCAACGAACACAAGTGACTTTTGAAAATTAGCCAATCTCTTCAATGGGTAGATTTTTGAAAGTTCACTATAAAAGGCTGAGGAATTTCATTGAGAAAAGGCTACCTTGATTACCTGAACCACGAACGAACAAGCATTATTAAATTTGTAACCTGCAAAATATTCTCAAGATATTCAAGCAAAATCCTCAAGCCTAAATCTCGAAGGAAATCGATCTAACACAAGCTGTGAAGGAAAGACAACTTCAATCTGTTGAAGAGGAAACTTTTGAAGAATCAAAAGGGGTCTACTTTCCAAGGAGGATTGTAGGAAGTTTCAAGGTCGAACCAATCTCAAGTTATTGGAGGGCTTCGTGATCAAATCCAAGAAGCTTGAGAAAGTGAGTAAGAGCTGTGCAAATGCCGCCTGTGAAGAAGCTGAGTCGGACGAGAAGGCAGCTGTGTGGCCAAGACATCTCCAGACCGAGTCCAAGGAGCAAGTCAACTGTGTGATCAAGACTTCTCTCTAGACTGATAACCACTTTGTGAATTGATCATTACTTAGTGGATTAGCAGAGGCTTACCAAAGAAGCAGCTGAGACAACTAAATCTCCTGTTGAAAAGATTGTCTCTCCACCTGCCACATATGATGCTGAAGGCGAAGAGAAGCAGAGTATGCTACCTTTCATCCCTGAAACGGAAGGACAGGAAGAGGATGAAGATGATGATGTAATTGTGGTTTCTCCTGTGTATCCTGACTAGGGGTGGCAATTCTTGACACGACACGATAGCACGACACGAAAACAACACGAAAATAGCAGGTTAGTGTTTAGCCTTATCGTGTTCATGTCCTTATCGTGTCGACACGATAAGGACACGAAAATTTCGTGTCGTGTTCGTGTCGTGTTCGTGTAACACGATAAAAAATAACGAATAACACGTTGACCTGTTAACGACCTGTTAATCTGTTAGCGACACGATCTGTTTTGAAACACGTATCTGATAATGACACGATAATCCGTTAGTGACACGTTAACCTGAAAACTAAAAAAAATAAAATAATTATAAAACATAAAATAAATGGAAAAAAAAATAAAAAATGAGGTGATAATGTTTAGAGACTAGAGTTTAGACTACTTACTTTAGACATTTACTGATTTACACTTATTGACTCACGACTTTAAGTTTTGTCCAGTTTTAATTTTAAAAAACGTTTTTAGTTTATGCTTTCACTTTTCACCCAAAAGACCAACCAGGTTTCATTTTTAGGGTTTTAGTTTCACTCACATTTCGACAGTCAACTCCAAGCAAGAACCGCCGTACATCGTCGTTCGGACTCCGGCGTACATCAGCCTTCATACATAAGCGACCACTGCCCTCCATTTTCATTTTCCAAGGATTACTCTCTATTTAAACAGTAAGTTCCCTTTTCATTTTTCTCTTTTTTTTTTCTTTTTTTCTTTTTGGAAAATAAAAAATACAGTAAATTTTCTTTACAGTAACTTTCAATTAATTGAAACCAAATAGGTATACAAGCCCAACTTGGTTCAGTGGCCCATTTAAAATTCATTTTATTATATTAATTGTTCAGTTTTAATTTTTTATGTAGTTTATACTTGATAATTGATATGTTTTTAGTGTTATACATAATAATGATTTTTTTTTTCTGTAAACTAGGATGCCATGTCGAATATTGAGAGTGCTAGTGTTGCTGACACTCAGGATGAATTTGTTGATTTGGAAGAAGGAGGTACAAGTCTAAATAAGGAAAAAAGTCAAAACACTAGCAAAACGAATAAAAGAAAAAAGAGATCAGATGTTTGGAACCATTTCAAGGTTCTTAATACAGGTACTAATGATTTTGCAACATGCAAGTGCAAATATTGTGGACATAAGTATAATAAAATTTCAAGCAAAACTGGAACTGGAAATTTGAGACGCCATATAGAAACTTGTCCATGGAGAAACACACATGATGTTGGAGATATGATGTTGTCTAAGAGTGTTGCACCTAGATATGATCCTGAACATTTTAGAGAGTTGGTGTGTTCTGCAGTAGTTGCTCATGGTTTACCTTTTTGTTTTGTTGAATATGAATGTATTGTAGCTTGTTTTGAGTATCTTCGACATGACGTTAAGTTGGTTTCTAGAAATACATTAAAGGCTGATGTTTTGAAATTGTATGAAAGAGAAAAAATGAGAATCAAGTCGATGTTAAATGAGACACCCGGTAGAATATGTTTAACTTCTGATTGTTGGACTTGTATTACTACTGATGGCTATATTTCTCTAACATCCCACTTTATTGATAAAGAATGGGTGCTTCAAAAGAGGGTGTTGAACTTTTCTCTCATGCCATCTCCAAACAAGGATGCAACATTATCTAATAAATTGCTTTCTATGATATCTGAGTGGGGGATTGAAACCAAACTATTTGCTTTGACTTTGGATAATGCTTCGGCGAATGATGTGTCTGTTGATATGTTGCTTACACAGTTGAATTTGAATGATGCACTTCTTTGTAATGGTGACTACTTCCATATTCGTTGTTGTGCTCACATTATGAATTTGGTAGTGCAAGATGGTTTGAAGGATATTGATGGGGCTATTACTAAGATTCGGGAAAGCATCAAATATGTGCGAGGTTCACAAATGAGGAAACAGAAGTTTTTCGAATGTGTAGGCGTGGTGTCTTTGAGTAGTAAGAAAGGATTGAGGCAAGATCTGCCCACCAGGTGGAATTCTACATTTCTAATGCTTGATAGTGCTTTGTACTATCGAAAAGCATTTTTGAATCTTCAATTAAGTGACCACAACTATAAGAATTGTCCTTCTTTAGTTGAATGGGAAAGAGTGGAGAAAATATGTGGTTTCTTAGCCTTATTTTATGAAGTCTCCAACATGTTTTGTGGAAGTACCCAACTTCAAATTTGTATTTTCGTCCGATTGTTACATGTTATGCACCATTGAGACAAAGTAAGGATGCTGCTGATGAGTATATTAAGAAAATGGCATCACAAATGTTATCAAAATTTGAGAAGTATTGGCATAATTTCAGCTTGATTTTGACTATAGCAGTTGTCTTTGATCCTCGTTACAAGCTTCAGTTTGTGGAGTTTTCTTAAAATAAACTTTATGGGCCTAATTCTCATCAATATTTGCAAGTTAAAGAAAGATTATTTGCTCTTTTTGACGAGTATTACAAGATGTTCCCTAGCCAAGAAGAGAGCAACACAATGGGTGTTCCACATCCAAGTTCTAGTTATGAAAATGAATTGGCTATTGCTATGGTGGAGGTAATTTACAATGAATATAATTATCAATTATGAATTTTTATACCAGTTTCTTTTATAATTGTTATCTAATTTGGTACATTGTAGGAATTCAATGCATTTGATACTGAGTTTGGGTTAAGCCAACAAAAATCTCAACTGGAGCTTTATTTGGAAGAACCACAGATGGATGTGAAAGTGAATCTTGATATTCTTGAGTATTGGAAAGGAAATCAATATAGATATCCTGTGGTCGCTTCCATAGCTCGTGATATTTTGTGCATTCCTATAACTACAGTGGCTTCAGAATCTGTTTTTAGTGTTGGTGGAAGAGTACTTGACCAATATCGAAGTGCACTCAAACCAAATGTCGTGGAAGCAATTATTTGTACAAGAGATTGGTTGTATGGAGAAAAAGGTATAACGTTTTATTTTATTAATATTTATATGTTTCATATGTCGGCTTTTTATTTTTAATCTATTAATTATGTTTTGTTGCTTTTAATAATTGCCATTTTATTATTTTTCAAAGTTGGTGAGAGTGTACTACCTATTAAGGAGCTTGTGGAAGACGTGATGGATGAGACTGTTTCTCATACTTCAACTGAATGTTCTACCTTTACATGAAAAGTAAAAGCTTGCATCATTTTTTTGTTAATTTTCATTTTTGCAAGCTTTATTTTTCTTTTGTTTAATTATTAATTCCATAACTTGCTACTTATTGTATATTTTATTATTTTTTGTCAATCAAATAGGTCATTGCTTTTTGGAGTTTTTGGTCATATAGCAAGTTGGAGCAAGAAAGTAATATGAAGACTAAAGTCCTGTAATGGTTGAACTGTTGAACCATATATTATCTTTCTTAGAATGTTTTTTTTTGTTTTGTCTTGTATGGCATGATGAGATTTTCAAATGTTTTTATTACTTGTTGGACTTGGACTTCAGTGGTTAGCTGGTTATATTTGATTTGGAAATTTGTAATTTTGTATCGTGTTTTTTTGTGTCATATCGTGTAATTTGATATCGTGTCTTATCGTGTAATATCGTATCATTGAAACTTAAACATTTTCACATTTATCGTGTCATATCGTGTCGTGTCGTGTCAACACGAAAATTATCGTGTTCGTGTTCGTGTCAGGACATTTCTTATCCTGTCGTGTTCGTGTGTGTCCTTATCGTGTTGTGTCCTTATCGTGTCGACACGAAACACGACACGATAACATGATTTGCCACCCCTAATCCTGACATCCAACACCATCTACGTGAATGGAGGGCATGGAAGCTAAGTCATTCCAGGGTGCAGTTCGAACGCCCTGAATTTATCGAGGAGGAAGAGGAATTACTGCATTTCCTTGGAGTTACCAGTGTCCGAACGGCTCTCGACGAAGGGCACTACATGGACCTCCTCCGTATCATAAAGATGGATGAGAAGGACAAAGCTAAAGAGCAAGCCCGTGCACTGGAGAAGGCAAATATCTGTCATTTTACTGGAATTCTAGAACACGCTCACTCTCATCTTGATATGCTCTCTGAGAGTGATGAAGACTTGGATCCCATGGCTGCAACAGAGAAGTCAGACATGTAGCAAGCTCTAAAGGAATCCAGGTTGATGCATGAGCAGCAGATGATGGAAGGACCAGGAGAATCATCTCAGGCTCACCTAGAATTGGATCCTTTGGGAGTGGTGCAGCAAATTGCCACAACTATAGCTGCCACCACCTCCCCAGTGCACTCACCAAATGACTCTCGGGGAACTGGCGGTGAAACTGGTAACTTGGGCACCCGAGTTGAGCCAACCCCTACTGAAGGTGTTTTACCACCAGCCCTCAATTGGGCACTCAACGGAAGCAGCCGGGAGTCTGGAGAAGAGTGACCCCACCATCATCATCACTCGGTGGTGTGCCGGTGAGGGGAAACTCACTCCACTGCAGCAAGGTCGGAGGATGTTGCAGATAACTCAACATTGCAAAAAGGAGGCGAAGTGGAAAAGGAAAGAGAACCACATCAGACTGACACTGACGAAGCTCGGACAGTTGAGTCTGTCCCAGCTGAAGTGCCAACTACTTTGGCAGGAGGACGCTCGTGTAGTCGAGGCACGGGTTGGAAATGCCCCGGAGTTAACACTGGGGCACCGGGTGTGCAATCCAAGGGGTTGAGACTCCTACGGATGCCACTGTCCAAGACCCTAAGACAGTTGTGTATGTTGAAGGGATTGTAGAAGACCTCGCTGCAGTTGAGACTGCTGGAGGTATTGAAGGCCCAAGGGAGGTTGAGACTTCCCTGGGTAAAACTCAAGAAGATAAGAGCATCCCTCCTGTCATCATTGCTAAATCAGAAAAGGTTATTAGTGCTCTTCATGATTCCCAGGACAACCCTGATATATCCTTTATGGGATCTGAAGACGAAGCTGAGTCCACTCATGTTGCTCGTCAAAAGTTCAACTTTGATGATGAACCAAGCCCCCAGGCTTCATAATCCTCTGATGAAGCTGATGGTGCAGCTGAGGACAAGGAAATTCATTTAGCAGAATCTACTAAGGCCAAGAAGTCATTAAGACAAATGAGATCGATCGATTGGCCAATCCACTCAACCAGCCCAGCTGAGACCGAGTCATCTGCGCAGGCTCCCAAATCTGCAGCAGGATCGACTAAACCCGGATCATCAAAGGCACGAACAACTGTACAATCGATCCCATATGTGCGAGATGATGCATTTGTGGAAACATTCACTTTCTCAATTGAATTGCCCATCCTTGAAGAAGAGACAGCTCAAGAGCAGATCATCCGAGCAGATCCAGTAATTCCCACCGACTCCATTGTTCCAAACAGACTTTGATTTTGATGATCTTTGCATGGCCGCCACCGAATCCGGACAAAACCGAGATCCGTGAAGTCTTCAAGAAAATCTGTGGAGAGATTGAGAAGATCGAATGACACCGAGGCCTCACTAGATATGCGTCCTGGACAATAGAGATGCCACCCTCACAATAGACTTACGAGGGATTGTGGTACGGATTAGGGAATGGTGTCAGCAGCAGAGTACAATGCGATACGAACAAGTCCGATATTTCAAGGCATTGTACAACAAGATGCTGGTTTGGAGTGCTGACAATGTTGATATGAAGCAGAGGATGAAGGTCAATATTGATAGAATGCATGTCTCTCACACAACCGAAATGGAGCGACTACGTGAATTTCATCGAAAAGAAATTATGTTTGTTGAGGAGAACATGAATACGAAGTTCACCCTTCTCATGGCTGAAATGAAACTGGTGGCAGCTGAATCGAAAGCCACTCCTCGAATTTCGCACGACAAAGATATGCCGCAGCGGACTCAAGCGAACTCGGCTCTCGGACGGGATTTCATGCTCATTGGGATGTTTCGAGGGTTCCTCTCTCTTTATTTGATGCCAAAAAGGGGAAGAGGAATACCGAGGAAGTTGAAGGAAGAGACAGTTGTTGAGAAAAAGAAGGAGAAGGAGCAAACAAATTGTTGAAAAGAAGAAGGAGAAGGGAAAAACTGTAGAGGGGGAAAGGTCAAAGGATGTGACCTTAATGCTTGCTGAAACCCCTCACCAAGGTCATGTCATAGCATCGATAATCAGCAAACTTCCAGTGGCTCTGCCGCTCCAACACTCTGTTGTGCTTATGTCTGAGAAGAGAAAAATTGTGGAAGCGGGATGAAGGAGGTTGAAAGAAAGACGGATGCCCGTGTTCTAGAAGTACTAAAAACTTATGGCAGCATTCCGGCAGGAAAGGACACAGATTCTATTCTAGATGACGGAGACGAGCCAAAATCAGTTGAAGAACTTAAAACGCTCGAATCCGAAGGTTACTTCAAAAACATGTATGTAGCCCAAGCCTGGGATTTGTCTTTGGGAGAAGGGTCGAAGTTATGCGACGAAGGCCGATAGGCGCGCGAGACTACCAAAGCCACCATTCACCGGTAAGAAGAAAACTCCCGTACCATATACACCCGGAGGAGGAGGAAGAAGTGGTGGAGGAAGAGGTTTTCAACCTGACCTCTACCCAAAAACATTGAATATGTAGATCCGGGCAAGAAGGGAAGGATCTCTTTTGAACGCGTATGATGAAGTAGCTAATCGGGAAGTGGCTAGGAAGAATCTTGAATACCGAAAAGAATCGAGGAGGAAAATAAAAGGCAAGATCGATTGTGGCAAGAAAGGCAAGAAAGGAAAAGAAAAGACGATCTTTGCACAAGAAAGCCTATGAAAAGAAAAAACAAATCAAGATGAAAAGAAAAGAAAGAGAGTTGATGATGACAGAGTCAAGAAGAAAGAAGAGGAAGCGGCGGCGATGAAGTGTTCTTGCTAACCCCTTCATGTATCTTACTTTTGTAAATACATATATGTGTAAGTCATCTCACATTCAATAAAGTATTGTTGTATTTTCACTCTACTTGTATCTCAGCATAGATGCTTGAAGTTTGCCTGTATATGATTATGCTCTGATACACCCCGCAAAACAACAAAAGGACAAGAATGCTATGATCAATAAAATGATTGATTCTACGCATACATTCTTTGTTAATGCATTGTCTGTATGTATCTTTGTTGTTTACATGTTGCTTAATGATTTTAAGTTTTGGCATCATGAAAAAGGGAGAAATTGTTGGGAAATTATTTTGTAGATTTTGATGAATGCCATGTAAATCTTAGATTAAAATGTTGGCACCCTATTTTCCTTGTAATTCTCATTTTAATAGATAAGGCTGAATGAGCTGAGTCAAATCAGCTATGCCTGGGAATACAAGAAGTCAACTGAAGAAGTGAAGTGAAGACTCCGCTGAGGAACAACTGAGTATGGCCAAAATAGAAGATCAAGGACTCGACTGCAGATGTAACAGCGAGGGACAGCTGTGTGAAGAGTCAGTTAAGTCAACTTGAGGAGCCATGTCAAGAGTTGAAGTGACAGATGAGTCTTTCAATGATTGGAGCAGACTCAAGTCACCTGAGGAAAAGGCAGCTGCAAAGAGGAGTTAACTGAAAAGAATCCATTGCACAGAAGTCAAGAACTTTACTTAAATAAGTAATACTTCCATGATGCCATGTCTTAAACTGCTCAGTCCCAGAAGCGTGCAAAAGGAATAAACCAATGGGAAGCACAGCACCTCGTGTCAAAACTGAAAAGCTGGACATTCAATTAATACGAGGAAAGGTCTACATCTCAAGATCAATACCAAGAAAATACAAGCCAACGAACACAAGTGACTTTTGAAAATCACCTATCTCTTCAACGGGCAGATTTTTGAAAGTTCACTATAAAAGGCTGAGGAATTTCATTGAGAAAAGGTTACCTTGATTACCTGAACCACGAACGAACAAGCATTATTAAATTTGTAACCTGCAAAATATTCTCAAGATATTCAAGCAAAATCCTCAAGCCTAAATCTCAAGAAAATCGATCCAACACAAGTCGTGAAGGAAAGACAACTTCAATCTGTTGAAGAGGAAACTTTTGAAGAATCAAAAGGGGTCTACTTTCCAAGGAGGATTGTAGGAAGGTTCAAGGTCGAACCAATCTCAAGTTATTGGAGGGCTTCGTGATCAAATCCAAGAAGCTTGAGAAAGTGAGTCAAGTAGCAAGCAACGCCTGCAGAAGAAGATGAGTCGACGAGAAGCCGAGTGTGACCAAGGCATCTCTAGACGCGAGTCCAACGAGCAAGTCACCGCATGATCAAGACTTGTCTCTAGACTGATAACCACTTTGGGAATTGATCATTACTTAGTGGATTCCTCCAGGAATTGGAGAAGAGAGGATTAGAAGAATTACCCCATCTTCGAACCTCTATAAAAATTACTTGTGTCATTTACTGTTTGTACCTTCGATGGATATACTGCGATCCCATTGTCGGATATTATGTGTCCCAAGAATGCGACTTCACTTAGCCAAAATTCACACTTGTTGAACTTGGCATACAACTTATGCTCTTGTAGTGTCTCTAAAACCATTTTCAGATGACGTTCGTGCTCTTCTCTAGACTAAGAGTATACGAGTATGTCATCAATGAATATCACTATGAACTGATCTAAATAAGGTCGAAAGACTCGATGGATCAGATCCATAAACGCTGCAGGTGCGTTCGTCAAACCGAAAGGCATTACTACAAACTCGTAGTGTCCATATCTGGTCTAGAATGCGGTCTTAGAAATGTCTTCTTCACGGATCTTTAGTTGGTAATATCCTTGTTGTAAATCAAACTTCGAGTACACCATCGCTCCTTGAAGCTGATTGAACAGTTCGTCTCTTATTAGGAGGGGATATTTGTTCTTGATGGTCACGCTATTAAGATCGCGGTAATCTATACACAGTCTTAATGTGCCATCCTTCTTCTTGACGAATAGTACCGGTGCTCCCCATGGAGACGTACTCGGTCGGATAAATCCCACATCCATCAACTTCTGCAATTGAGTTTTCAACTCTTACAACTCAATAGGACCATTCTATACGGCGTTCTAGCAATCGGGGCGGTTTCCGGTAATACCTCGATGGTGAACTCGACTTCCCAATCTGGAGAGACAGTGGTGAGTTCTTGTGGAAATACATCTGTGTATTCCGATACTATGGGCACTTGGTGAATTTGCGTCTCAACCTTGGGTTTGTTGATTACAAACGCCTAGTACACTTGCGCCCCTCTAGTGATCGTCTTTCTTGCTTTCATTGCTGAAATGATTGGGGCAATGTTAACTCGTGCCCTTCCCGAAATTTCCACTTTGGGTTTTCCAGGTTCGCATAGTTTGATGGACTTGCGATGGCAGTCCATATGTGCATGGTGTGTTGATAGCCAGTTCATTTCCACTATCTCGTCGTATTCGGATATAGGTAATAAGATCAGATCAGCAGGAAAATTTATCTCATCAATCTTAAATTCGCATGCATTATAGATGATGTATGTTATCTGGCTTGCACCCATAGGAGTTGATACTTCTAGACATATAGGCATATGTTCCATGCATGCATGCAGCTTGTGTACAAAATGCGGTGCGACAAATGAATGCGATGATCCAGGGTCAAACAGTACTTTAGCGTAGTGGTCAGATACTAGAAGCGTACCTTCCACCACGTTTGTTGCCTCCGGAGCCTCATGTCCGGCTAGTGCAAATGCTCGAGCGGGCATCCTCGCCCTGTTACCTTGTCCATTGCCCGGTCTCTATCTCTGCACCTGCTTGGTCTTATCCTCATATTTTGGGCAATCGTTCAATCGATCCGATTCGCCACAAAAGCAAGCACCTTTCTTGTTTGCGCCAACAATCATTGCGGATGTCCCGATTTCGGCGGTGTGCGTCCGTCCCCCGACTTTCCTTGAACTAGTCCTTTCCCCTTATCCGTTCCGCAATCGGTCCTTCAAATTTGGCAGTCGCTTAGATGGGCCGCCTCATAGCCGCCCTTTTTCGCATCGCTTGTTTGATGGTCTGCTTCGTTGATCTCGCCACGCGTTCGATCCCTACTCAATGCGGAGAGCGCTTCACCACACCAATATTTGGCCAATTCAACAGTCAGAAGTTGTTTCTGAAGTTCCAGTTTCAATCCCCTTGTGAACTTGTACAGTTTATCCTCCTCAGTATTGATTGTCCTCAGAGCGTACTTGGACAGTCTATGGAATTCTGACTTATATTGGGCCACTGACATGTTCCCCTGTCTCAGCATATGGAATTCGTCACGACGTGCTTTCTTTACCACTTGAGGGATATACTGTTCATTAAATTCAGCCAAGAAATTCTCCCAAGTTCTGGCTACCATGTCCTAGTCCTATTTCCTTTCAACAGATCTCCCAAGTTCTGCCGACGCCAATCGAAATACAGCAAGCGTCACCTTTTGCTCGCCAGAGTATTGAAGAGCGTTAAACATGTTCTCCAGTTTCTCAACCCAATCTTCCGCTTTCAAATCGTCTGGCTCTCCCAAGAAAGCCAGTGGGTCAAACCACAGAAAGCGTTCTAGAACTCGATCATTCGCCTCTCGGTCGGGTTCAGGTGCACGCTGATTGGGCTCGCTTGCTGCCTCATGAAAACCAAGATCTGTTGCAGAGCCTATGCAATTAAATTCTCTCCTGCAGCTGGTGGAGGAGGTGGTGGCAATTCTGGTGAAGGTACATGTTCCCTAGGGACATCGTTGTCCTCACGGGGAATTCGGTGGGGTCTTCCACGTCCCCTATTTTCTGCCATTCTGGTCAAAACACAAATAAGATGGGTTGGATGAATATAAATGGAAGGATAGAGGAAAATAAAGAAAGTCAGTCAAGAGTCAACTAAGTCAAGACAAGTATTACTGTGGGATCTCCAAGTATAAAATTCTTAACTCAGTCTAAGCATCAATAATACGGTTCTATGCCATTTTGAAATCGATTTCACCTAATTAGACAAATCGCGGTACTACCGAACACAGACCGAGGGTCCTATCCTGGGTCAAATGGGTGTAAGTTTCCATCTTACTAGCCGAGCTCTGATACCACTCTAATTGTCACGCCCCACACGGGTACGCGACGACGATCAACAACTTAAATAGAATAAACCAAAGTCTAAACAAATAATAACAAGATCCCAAATGAAATAGATTCTAAAGCAGCGGAAATAAACTACAAGTACCAGTACAAATTACAACCCAACAGAAATATCCGAGTTCAGAACTATCCGAATTAACTTACAGTCCAACGAAAGAAACAAAGTACACATCACACCACAAACTTAAGTGTCAAAGGGTCCTACGCCCTTAAGTTACAGTCCAAATTGGAAGATGGAATAGAAGAAAGTCCAACATCAACAAAAGTAAAAGAAATAAGTCCAACAACATCAATAACAGGAATCAAGTCCAACAAAGTGAGCACGGGAAATCAATACGTGCGGGTTTCGGCATCTTCAACGTACTCCTCATCTAGCCGTTAGAAAATAGGAGGATGAGACAAAAATTCTCAGTGGATTGGGTGATCATGTGCAAGTGTGGTGATATATATAGTTAATGCAAGAAAATTATTGTATGAAAAATGCTTGAGTCATGATGCGTGGTTTCACATACAGTTCACAAGCATCGTGATATATATAATTAAAATAATATACTTATACGATTTAAGAAACAGATTCGTGATCATACAAGCACTATGTGATTCGAGCAAGACAGTAGGATTGCGTACGAATGTAATGCCAATCCATGCAAGACAAGTAGTGGTTACGTACGGTTTGTAGCGCCAACCAATGCAATACAAATAGCGGTTGCATACGAATTTCTAGCGCCAAACAAACGGGTCCGAGTAACTCCCGAGAATCGTGTGGATCGATAAACATTCATTCGTTCTTCCTTGTAACTCTCAGGAAGATGGTCCAAGACCACGTCACCATATCGCTCCATAGGCAAAGACAAATCCACAAAGAGAGCTAGCTAGGCACGGATTGTCATAATCATGATTATACCTCAAGTACTACGACCCGCTTCCCTTGGACAAACTCCGTCCCTCGGTGCGGGATTAGGGCGATGGGGCCGGAGAGTGGAATAGCGGCCGAGCTGCGCCTTCCCATCCCGGCGTATCCATTCCAAGCGTGATCTCGACACACCAAGTTGACTCGGCGAAAATATTTACAAGTACGGGATGTCAACTAGCGATGAGTATATTGATTCAAGGAAGCGATTCGAGAAAAAGTTTTCGAAATCGCGTGTGGCATTTATTGGCGTTGGTGGAGTAATTTGGATGAAGATAATTATCGAGAGTATAAGTAATCTTCGATGTCTTGAAGAATTAGGTGGGACATAGGTCCCGTTATAGGTTTGGAACCGCAAGACGAGGAAGTCGCCCCGCGATCGCGTATTAATCAGTCAAGACGATTCGATAAGTCATGGGATTTTTGAGAAATAAAATATTTTAAATAATTATTATAAGTCAGAGGTTCCAGGGTTGTTCTTAAAAGAAAATAATTTGAGTTACGTCCTTGTTAAAAGAAAAAATTACAATTAGCCTCGTTTTGTAAAAACCAATACTTTTGGGGTTAAAAATTGAATAAATCAATTTCCCGACCTTGAAAAATTATAAGGTAAGTTCCTAAATTCTCTAAATTATTCAAAGATTCAGGTTTTTAAAGTTTTGAGGTCAAATTTTTATAAAATTCTCACATTGGCCCTAAATTTGTTAAAATTGTCATTTCGGGCCCTAAGTTTAAAATAATTGGATCTCACAAACCGGTAGGGATTTTAATGTGATTCCAATTGTAAAATGTCACTAAGGTCAGTAGAATATTGGGACAAAAGAAGTTTTTAAAAGAAATAATTATAGGTTCTTTAACCTTTGAAAATCTCATGTTTGTCCCATTTTTAATTAATTGCCTTTAAGGCTTTTAGGGGTCCAATTGTTATGAAATTTGAACCTTGGGTTTCAAATATCATAAGGTTATAGTTAAAATAGTATTTCCAGGTACATGGACTGTACAAGTCCTGGAAATTTTATTTTGGGTCCTCAAGTTTAATGTTTTATAATTTGGTCCCTCAATTTTTATAAAATTACTATCCAAGCTCTAAACACTTGGATTTTTGGAATAACTTTAAAATAAATTATTTGCAGTCCCTTAAGAATTAAAATTTAAAATTTTAAAAGTGGGGCGTGCACAGTTTCGAAATTTGCAACTAGCCCTTAAACTTCTAAATTTTTACAAACTAGTCCTTAGGATTTTAAGGGTTGATTTTATTTATCTCAAAACTTTTAAAATTTTATTAAAATGTCCAAATATCATTTTTGAACCTGAGTACAGTCCCAGAATTCGAAAAATACAGTGGGGTCCCTTAAGCTTTATTTTCTTGCAATTAAGTCCACCAATTTGCCATTTTTGTATTTTAAGTCCAAAAATTCAAGTTTAATCAATTATGCTCGATTTTTCTAGGTTATAAGTCAAATAAATCATGAATATCATAATTCATCAAATACATCATCAAAATGTACATGCATGCACCTAAATTGCAATAAATAGCATTTTTGAGCAACACTTGAGAATTTTCACAATTTGATACATGAAATCAACATGCAATGAATAATATATATATATATATATATATATATATATATCAAGTGCTCAAGAATAAAATACTACATGCATTTAAAGAAAAACACCTAGGAGTTGAAAGGATTTTTCCACCCACCTTAAAAATTGGATAGTTGTGAAATAAAATGTTATATTTCACAACTTGAATATGAACTTACTTAGGTCAGTCCCTAAGTCAAAAATACCAAAACAACAAATAAGAGTTAGAAAAATGAGGTTAAAATTGAGAAGAAGAAGAAAGAGGTGAAGAAATTGATAAAAACTACACTTACCTTGTGTAGTAGGTAAAATGAGTCAAGTAATGGCCTCAAAATTGAAGGTCTTGCTCACCCTCAAGGAAATCTCCCAAGGTCAACCCCTATTTCTCAAAAATGAGAATAGGGTGTTAAAAGTTGAAAAAAATAGAAAGAAGGAGGAAAAATGCACTAGAGTCCAATATCTTACCTTATAGTCCAATTCTTCAAAATTTCTTCAAAGTCTTGAAGTCCTTTTCAAGATGATGTCAAGGCTCTTTAGTATCTTCAAGTTCTTCTAAGTATCGCTCAAAATTAAAATTAAACTTAAATTAAGAGGTGAAAGAGATGAGCTAGGTGATATCAAGATAAATTGAAGAAGAAAATTATTACCTTTGGGAGTAGGATGGTTCGAATTTTATGAGAATAAGAGGGGGATTTCTTGTATTTTTGTTAAGTGTATAAGAAAGAAGAAGAAGAAATGAAGAGAGAGGTAGGAGAATGTTTAGAGAGAGGGAGGAGAATTTTATGTAATTTATGTTGGTGAAATGAATCAATTTCTTGCAAAATTGGCCACATGGCCGTGTGATAGGGAGAGAGAGAGAGAGAGAGAGAGAGAGAGAAGAGAAATTTTTCCAAGCTTGAACATGGTCTCTTGCATGGAGACAACTTGATAGTCAAAGTATGGGTCAAAATAGAGGAATGGAATTTTGATAGGAATAAGAAGAAATTTGGGAAGAATAGAATATGTTGGGAAATTTTAATAATAAAGAATTAAGGTATAAGATAATGTGTATAAGGTTTGTAATATGGTGTAATTATACACAAGATGTATAATATAAGGTGTATGTGTACAAAAGTTGGATGGTATTTCTACTCATAAAATCCCATCATGGCCGTCCACCTTAAGTATATGTGTGGTATCCATTTATTTTATTTTATTTTTGTCCCAAAATTGATGATAATAGATGAATAATTTCAATCTCCAAAATAAATAGTGATTTCCTTGATCACTTTATCTAAATCAAATTCTTAATTCTATAAGATATAAGTCTCTAAAATAAATAGTCTCTTAAAATTCTATGGTGACTAATAAATGCACAAATAATAATATTGATCAATCAAGTGATCTTTAATGTGAATTAGAATTAATAAATGATCATGATCCCAAGTAATAAATAAAAATGAAATTAAATGCGAAAATATATTTATTATTAATATTTACCCGTCAAAGTGATGCGGTAAAATAGTCAAATAGTACATAGACGATAAGTGAAATAAATACACGCTCAAAAAATTGAGGGCTTCACAACTTTCGTTGAACCGTGTCGGTTGAAATCCTTGAGCCCTTATATTTTGTATCATCCATCAGACGAATGGTGTTGCACTGTTTTCTCTGATTAAGCATCGCCTGAGAATTTGCCCTTTTGATGTTGGCCTCCCACTGCAGTTGCGATTTGGGCTTCTTGTATCTCCAAAGATTCCAGTCTCGCAAAAAAAACGATGTTAGAAATGAAGAAGAAAAATAAAATCAAAAAAAAAAATCAAAAAAGAATTAGAATATTTACAAAAAAATGCTTCAATTAAGATTGGATTACTTATTACTGTATCTAAATAGAATCCATCAATCCACGGCAACGGTGCGAAAAACTTGATCGCCAAAAATATTTTGGTTTATACAACTACAAGTGTAGAGTGTAGTTTATGGAATAATGGCAAGCAAGGTCGTATTCCTCAAGTATTGATATTCGAAACACTTAAGCTATAATAACATCGCATTCCAATTTTATTGAAGCGACCGAAAATCAAGTTTTAATAATAAAAATCGAAAATTTAAAAAGGAAAAAATAAATAAATTTGCGAACTCCACAAGTATTTTCAACATCTATAGGAGCAACCTTAGGTACATAATCTCAAGATGTTTCTTCAATATTAAATGCAAGTAAAGTTTTAAAAACCAATTCATACATTTCTATGGGTTCAATTCCTAAGTTATTTTATTCCCCCTCCCGGGCGGCGCATAAACAGTAGATTAATAAAGAGTGTAGGTCTTCCGACTCGATACAATTATTATTAACTCCCAAAAGATCTAAGAATTGAATGGCTCCCCACAAACGGTTGTAGGTCTCCCGACTTGATACACCCATTTATGTGTGAATCCGATTTCCGTCTTTATTAGAACTCATCTCCCGAATTTCGCACTAACAAATATGACATGCAATTTATTCCCGACAAATAAAAGCAATTATAAATAAGCACTCGAATTCATAAAATAGAAAGCATTAATTAATTAAGAAAACAAATAGTCATATTTAACATGAATCCACGATTTAGATTATGCCCCTAAGATCTAAAGATATGCCAAACATTGATTACAAACTCATAGACAAATTCGAATCAACACTATGACATCGTTTAAGCACAAACAAGAGTTCTTAGACATAGAAAGAAAACCCCTTCTTGCAAGATGGATTCTCCTTCCAAGCCCGCAAAGCTCTTGTGCATCCGTAGATGCGAAAGCCTTGTGGTGTTCTTTGCGATCTAGCCTTTTTTGCTCAGAAGATCTTCAATTCTTGCCTTCCTGTGTTATTTGATGTGTTTTCTCTGTATGAAGTTGTATTGGATGATGTATGATGATGTAAATTCGTTTAGACCTTGGTCCCCTTTATATAGGTACTTGGAGAGGTCACTTGTAGAGTTGGAACGGGAGAAAAACTCCAAAAAAACGCGTCTGGCAGAGTCCCGCACCACATGGCCTGGCTGTGTGGATTTTTGCCCTTTCCCACACGGTTGTGTGGTTTCACACGGTCTGGTCGTACGTGTCTGGTTCCGTCCCCTATTTTCCCCACTTCACACGGTTGTGTCATCTCACACCGACATTTTCACACGGCCATGTGACACCACACGGTCTGACCGTGTGACATATTTGTGTCCATATTTATATCCGAATTTGCTCCTGGGATCTTCATTAAAGTTGTAGCCCTTTCTCTTAGCCGAATTTGCGAGTGCAGGAAACTGTTAGCGTATTTGGACGTTTTTTTGAAGGAAATTCCCTTTTGTTTGACCGTCCATGCTTCTCTCTTTCATATTTTTGCTCGTACTTTTAGCTCTTGACCTATAATTTGGAACGTGATATCTCTTTTTGTCCAATTTAGCTCCATTTTCTGTAAAATTCACAAGAGTACGCAGTATCACGCCCAACAAAGAAAACCAAGTAAAATACACCAAATATGCGTGCAAATGCATCAATTATATATCAAAATAAGCCCCTAAATGCACGTATATTTTACACGCATCAATATTCAAACAAAATTACTTACTTACCCTTAATAACCATTAATTAAATATAAACTAAAATAAAAACCAATTAAATCGCATCATTAAAAAAAGATCAACGCTCCAGGTTTGGTGTCACGTACTCACTTAAATTACACGAACTCACTCCGATCCAAATTATATATAGATACAAACAATATTTTATGCAATATATTTTTAATACAACAAATCAACAAAAGAGTCTTATCTCAAGTTTTGATTTTAGCTTTTAATTTTTGTAAGAAGTGACTATGATTTATTGAAATATTAAATATAATTTATATTTAATTTGTAATTAACGTTTTTCTTTATAACATTACTTTACAAAAATCTAGACGATATCCAATATTTTTTGTTATTTTTAGAAGGATAATTTCATGAAAAATAAAATTAAAATCATTCTTAACGATTGGAATAACTAAACTCCTGAGGAAAGAGGGATATGGCTATTGATCCTATCCCTCACTTTTGGTTATAGGAATTCTCATGGGAATATTTATTCCCGTTACTAAACTATACCAATTATGTTGCTGAGAATGAACTAAGAAAGTTGAAAATTTGATGTAGGTCCCAAGGGGTGTGAGTGTAAGGTTTAGAAGGGGGGGTTGAATAAACCTTACCAACTTTTCGATTTAGTCCTTTTAAAACGTTCAGAGTTAATACTTCACAGCTAAGTCCTAGATGGACTAAGTTAGTTAATCGTGAGTTAGTCACTCAACGATTGACCGAGTTGATAGAATAACTCCAATTGTTTTGTCTAAAGACTTAACTCGATTTGTGAAATGTTTTGTTGGAAGACTTAACACTCGAATTTTGTTTAAGTATGTTTTAATACTTGGTTTTAGCACTTTGTTGATTATCAATTGGATAGCAAATTTATGAGCGAGATATTAAAGTAATGTGCGAAATTAAAGTCTTTGAAATATAAATGACACAATAGATTTTTATAGAGGTTTGAAGATGGGGTAATTCTTCTACTCCTCTCTTCTCCAACTCCCCGAGGAATCCACTAAGTATTGATCAATATACAAAGTGGTGAATGATCCAGGATGCAAGTCTTGATCACACAAATGACTTGATCCTTTGGGACTCGATCCGGAGATGCGCTTGGTCACACATCTGGCTTCTCGTACGACTCAGCTTCTTCACAGGGCAGTTGCCTTGCTACTACATCCCACTTGATAAAGCTTCTTGGATTTGATCACGAAGCCCTCCAAAAACTTGAGACTTGTTCGACCTTGAACCTTTCTACAATCCTCCATGGAATGTAGACCCCTTGATTCTTCAAATGTTTCCTCTTCAACTGATTGAAGTTGTCTTTCCTTCACAGGTAAGTGTTGGATTGATTTCCTTCGTAATGTAGGCTTGAGGATTTAACTTGAATGATTTGAGAATATTTTTGATTACAGATATTGTTTTTCTTGCTCGTATTTGTTTTCTGATTGTCAAGGTAACCCCCCCTACTCTCAAATAGATTCCTCAGCCTTTTATAGTGTTCTTTGAAAATTTGCCCGTTGAAGAGATAGGCTAATTTTCAAAAGACACTTGTGGTCGTTGGCTTGTTTTGTTGCGATCCTTGGAATTGACATTTCCTCGTATGAATGATTCTTGACTTTTCGTCGAGATCGACAGTGCGGTGCTTCCCATTGGTTTATTCCTTTTGCACGCTTCGGGGATCGAGCACTTTAAGAAAGGCAGTATGGAAGTATTACTTGTTTAAGTAATTCTCTTGACTTTCGTGCAACGGATCTCTTTCAGTTGTCTCAACTTGACTACATTTCCTTGACTTCCCGAGGTGACTTTGAGTCACCTTCCAATCATTGGATGACTCATCTGTCACTTCAACTTGAGACTTGGCTATCTTGAGTTGACTTGACCGACACTTCACTCACCGTATCTCGATTTGCACCTTCGATCGAGTTCTTGTCTTCTCTTCTTTGCCACACTCAGTTGCCTTACAGCGAGTCTTCATTTTAGTCTCCAGTTTTTTTTTTTGCATGTTCAAGGCATAGTGACTTAACTCACTCGACCCGGCCCTATCTATTACAATGCAATTTACAACAAAAATGGGGTGCCAACTTTCTATTCTAAGTTTTACATGGCATTCATCAAAATCTAAAATTAATTTCCCAACAATTTCCCCCTTTTTGATGATGCCAAAACTTAAAACATTCACACAATAATTAAACAAAGAAAGATACGTCAGGACAATGTAGAATCACGGAATGTATCGTAGAATCAATCTTTTATTGATCATAACATTCTTGTTCTTTACACAACCGCTGTTCTGTTTAGAGTGTATCGAGCTTAAATAGAACTTAATGTAACCATGCTATTCTATATCTACGCAAGTATAGAAATTATACAATTTTATTCGATGTACGATACGGAGGCTTACATAAAGATGTATTTACATAGTAAAATACATGAAGGGTGGACAACAACACTTCATCTCCTTCGCTTCCTCCTTCTTTCCTCTTCTTGACTCTTGTCTTCTTCTAATCTATTCCTCTTCTTCTCATCTTCACCGCTTTCTTTTTTTCATATGCTTTTCCTCGCGACTTCATCTCTTCTTTTTCTCTCTTGCCTTTCTTCCCACAAATGAGTTTGTCTTCTATTTTCTTCTTCAATCCTCTTCACATACTCGGCATTGTTCTTAGCCACTTGCGGGTTGGCTACTTCATCGAATCCAACCCAATAGATCCCTCCTTTCTTGCCGGATCTATATATTCAATGTTTTTGGGCGGGTCTAGGTGTCCAAACCTCTTCCTCCACCACCATTGCTTCTTCCTCTCGCTACGGGCGTGTATTGTCTTGGGTCCTTCTTTTTCCCGGTAGAGTGACTAGCGAGTGATCCGGTGAGTCTCCGCCCGTCGCCTTCTTCACATAACTTGAGCCCTTTTTCCCAATACAAATCCTAGGCTTGAGCCATGTACATGTTTGCGAAGTAACCCTGGATGCGGCGTCTTGAATTCATCAACAGATCTTGGCTCGGTTCCGACATCCGAAATGGCATAGGTGTCTCTGTCATTGGAATGTCTCCATGTTGTTTGAGAATATCCATAACTCGGGCATCCATCTTTCCTTCCACCTCCTTCATCCTTGCTTCAACTATCTTTCTCTTTTCGGCCATGGGTGCTGCAGGATGTTGGAGCGCAGAGTCACGGGAAGTTTCTTTGATGATATCACCGTGACAAGACCTTGTTGGGGGTTTTAGCAATCATCAAGGTCATATCTTTCGAACCTCCCCCTCAGCATTTTCCTTTCTTCTCTCTTCTCTCTGTTCCTCACTTTGTCTTTCCCTTCAATTTGCGTCCACCTTTTTCACTTCAGATCCTTTCAACGCCTTTAGGTATTCCTCTTCCCCTTTTTGGCATCATCAAAGGAGAAAAACCCCGAAACAAGCTAGCAATCATGAAGTCTAAGCGGCTAATAGGCCGAGGTATGCTTGAATCTTCTGCGGAGTATGCTACACGGTCGGAGCGGTGGCGTTGGATTCAACATCACCGGCTTCATTTCAGCCATGAGGATCTTTGAACTTCCTATCCATGTTCTCCTCTGTGCGCAGGAGCTCTTTCTTATTATATTCACGCAAGCAATTTGCATATCTCGTGGTGTGAGACTCATGCATTCGATCGATGTTCTCTTGCATTCTTGTCTTCAGATCGGCATTCTCGGCCCGCCCGGACTAGAAATTTATTTAACAATGTCTGAAATATTGAGCTTGTTCTACGCGCATTGTTTCTTTGTTGTTGCCACCATTCCCGGATCCCGACAATTATTCCTCGTAGATCGGAGTAAGATTTGAGTCTCTGTTATCCACCTCATGTCCAAAGTGAGGCCTCGGTGCCTCTCCATCTTCTCTATCTCTGCAAATATGGCCTTGAAAACTTCTCGAACCTCGCTTGTCACTTTTCTTAGGCGCGGCCAGCAAAAGTCAAAGTCAAGTCTCTTGGGGCGATGGTGTCTTTTGAATAATGGGATCGGTTTATGGAAACGTTCTTGATCTCGAGCTGATTCTTCAGGAAGGTCAGTACTTCCAGAGAGAGAAAAACAATTCTTCAATCGAATCATCACGGCAATGGGAATCGCTTAATGACAACTTGTGCTCGTGAAGTTCTGGTGGAGTCAATCTGCTGCCTTGGGGAGCCCGCGATTGACTCTGTTTGGTTGTGGTCTGTTGTGAAGTTGACCCGACTTGCTTGGCCTCAGCTGTCTTAACGGCTTCTTCTTGTCTCAAATTGATTTTTCCATATGAGTTGACGGTCCTCGGCCATATCGAAGCGTCATCGGGCGATGATGAGATTTCAAGGTGGCTCATCATCAATATTAAAGGTTTGGGCGAGTAGCCTTAAGGTCGACTTACTCGTGCTGGGAGAACATCCTCGGTGATTCTTTTGGATGGGCAATAGGGGATGACTCGGCTTCGTCTTCACCTTCGGATCCCGAAAGGTTACATCAGGATTTTCTTGGGAATCGTAAGAGCACTTATCTCCTTTTCAGATGGATCAATGATAGTATGAGGGATGTTACAGTGCTTCCGTCTCTTTACCCTGGAAGTCTCAACCTCCCGTTGGCCTTCACTACCTCCCCTAGTCTCAATGCGGCAAGGCACTGGACCGGTCCCTTCGACGATGGTGTGTCTTGGGAGTCTTTCGAGGTGGCATCCACTTTGAGTCTCAACTCCATGGATTGCACTTTCATTGCCAGTGTTAACTCCCGGGCGGTTCCTTCATGTGCCCGACCGCATCGGCGGCGTCATTAGCTCTGCAGAGCGATTGACACTTCACCGAGACGATCTTAACTATCTGAGCCTCGTCAATGACAACTTGTTGTGTATCTATTTGTTGTTCCTTCTCAACTTCGCCTCCAAGATTCGTTGTGGAGTCAACTGCAGCATCCTCCGACCTTGCTGCAGTGGAGGGAGTTTCCCCCTCAGCTAGCACACCAGCTGAGTAACTTTGAATGGGGTCACTCGTCTCTAGACTCCCAGCTGTTCCCTTTGAGTATGCAGCCATTGGGGCAGGTGGTAAGACACCTTCATTAGGGGTTGGCTCGACGGGGGTCCCCATAATCCCAGTTTCATCACCACCTTTAACACCTTCTTCTGAGTGAGCAGGGGAAGTGGTGGCAGCAACAACTATGGCAATATGCTGCACCACTCCCATCGGATCAATCTCCAGCTGTGATGTGGAGGACTCCCCTGGTCCTTCCAATAACCGTTGCTTATGTAGGGCCCTGGATTCCCGCATGGCTTCTTTGCATCTCCAATTCTTCTATAGCGGCGGCGCAGGTCCGCATCCTCATCACTCCCAGAGAGGATGTCAAGGTGAGGATGTGTATGATCAGTGGTTCCAGTGAAGGGACAAATACTGGCCTTTTCTCGAGCTTCATCTTCCTCTGCCAGTCTCTGTTTCTCCTTGTCTTTGAAGATCTGCAAGATATCTGTGCAGTTTTCTTCATCCAGTGCTTGGACCACGTTGGTCAACCCAAGAAAGTTCAATAGTTCGTCTTCTTCTTCAATAAACTCTGGTCTTTGGAACTGTTCCCTGGATCGACTCAGCTTCCACTTCCTCCACTCTCGCAGACGATTTTGGATGTCTGGATATGGTGGGGATAGGATCATTACATCATCATCTTTATCATCTTCTCCCTGCTGTCCCTCGTTCTCAAGGATTGAAGGTAGCAAACTTTGGTGCTCCACACCTCGATGGCGTCTGTTGCGCGGAGGGGATACAACCCCGTCAACAGGAGAGTTTGCTTTCTCGATTTATTTGTGTCTCGGTACCATTTGTTGACATTTAACTGTCTTCAATTTGCCTCTCTGTGATCGGCCCCGGCACAGACTTGGCTGTTTCATCTATAATTTCTCGAGACTCTACTTCTCCGGCGGTCTCCGTATCTATTTCAAGAGTGGTCGACTCGGCCCGGTTTCTCAAGCTCGGGCGCTTGAAGATTCTTCTTCTTTTAGTCCTTACCGGAGGGATTTCTAGCTCGGATACGGTTTTTTTCTACGAGTCTTGGGCGGCGGGGTTTGGTCTTTGTCGTCTTTTTACGAGGCCTGGCCGTCTCGGCTTATCGATCCTCCTTTTCTTGATAAGGAGAAGGTATTTGAGGCTCCTTCTCTCGCCTGCGCAGGGCGGTCTGCCTCTTTTTTCTTTTTCTTTCTTTGCGCGGGGGCAACAATCTTCTTTGCGATTGCGGGGGCAACCTTCTTCCGGGGAGAGGAGGAGACAGTTTGTTTCTTGAGGGTCAGTGATTCTCCCTCACTCAGACGCTCTCTTGGCATATGTCGCTTTTGTGCTCCCAAAAGGTTACACCTAACATTTTCTTGTTGACATGGAACCATCCTTCTTGAAGGATTTATTCCCAACATTTTGGCGAGTCCATTGTATACAAACTCAGCCAGTTCACCTTCTTTTCTTCTATGATCGCAAATGCATCACGATCGGCTTAGTTTTGGACGGTGATTAAAGCTTCCAAATTTGATATCAATGCACTTGGCAACAATATCCGGACTTTTGTGGTAGTCTTCCTTCAACGGCTTCTTCTCACCGTGTAGACAACCTTCAGCGACCGGCGATCGGGCTTGCTACTTCCTTCCCAAGCGGCCAGGTTAACATCGACTTCATAAATCTCCACTCCTTCCGCCGCAATTAGCAAAGATGATCTGCGGATCCTTGGCGGTGATGGTGAACTCTTTTCCGTGAACAGAGGACTTGATGCCCTCATCGTGAACTTCAACCGCGTTCACATAGAAGCGTGCGACCTCTTCCACGTAGGTCATTGGAAACTCCATCATCAAAAATGGTTTGATCCGGACTTTTCGGCTTCTCTTATCTTCTTCACGAGGTGTCGTCGGACCTGTTTGATCATCGTCGAAATCCACGGAGACCCGGTGTGGATTTGCTTTCCCAACTTGACAAAATCATGAGTAGATGCCATTTCTCGATGTTTTACCAAAGCGAAACTTTGAAAATGAACTTGAGGATTTGTAGGGTTTTGAGAGAAAATTTCTTTCTTTGCTTTCGAGAGAGATGAAATGAGTTTTGGTAAAGTGAGAGAAAATTGGAAGAAACGGTATATGTATGGGTTATGAAAGGACTTGCGGGTGGTTTTGAAATTTGATCAAGATCAACGGCTCAGATTTTGTACGCCCGATTAACATTTAATTTCTCGCATTTAATGCGGCATTTATATCCAATCATAAGCTTGGTGTCTTTTTTGATCGTACCACGTCATAAGTATCTTTGGCGTCATTCTTAAAAACATTCCCGCTTAGTAAAACGATTGCGTTTTGTCACTTTGCTCATAAATGACTCGGTTTGTTCCTTAGCCGATTTAACCCTTCTCTCTTTGCACATAGGTACTCATTTGTCGATTAACTTGACGGTGATTCTCCGATATGGTGATTCACTTAGGCCGATTCAAGAGTTCAGCCTTTTTCATCTTTTCATGTTCCATCTCTTTTCTTTCACTCTTTCCCGAGTGTCAACTCACCAATTAACCCTAATTCATGCTTGAGTTCTTCAAATCTTGATTCACATAATGGTTTTGTGAATATATCGCCTACCGCTTATCGGTTGAGATATATTCCAAGGTGATGTCCTTCCTTTCTACATGATCTCTTATGAAGTGATATCGACATCAATGTGCTTTGTTCTTGAGTGCAACACAGATTTTGAGTGATTGCGATTGCACTTGTGTTATCACACATAATTGGAATTTCTTTTTCTTCAACTTCATAGTCTCTCATGTCTCATCCATAAGACTTGGGCTGCAACATTTGCCCTTTGCCTATGTATTCCCTTCCACCGTAGAGGTAGCTATTGAATTTTGCTTCTTGCTAAACCATGAAATTAACCTATTTCAAGCATTTGACATGTACCGAGGTACTCTTCCCGTCAACTCTACATCCAAAGATATAGTCGGAGTCCGAGTAACCAATTAGCTTGAATCCACCTTCCTTAGGATACCATAAGCCAACTTCTTGGCTTCCTTTCAAATATCTCAAGATTCTTTTGGCTGCTGTCATAGTCATGTGGCTTTCTTTTGGAGCGATTGAAATCTTGCACATACACCTACAAAAAGGTGATGTCGGCTGTTCTTTGTGAGATAGAGCAATGATGCATATCTTGTTTGATCCACAGGCTTGCCATCTGCATCCATATCCATTTTGATGATGTATTCATTGGTATTTTCTGAAAGACTTCTCTTCCATGCCAAATTTATTCATTAAATCTCTCCGTGTATTTTGTCTCGACTTATGAGGTTCCATCCTTCAAATTGTTTTACTTGGAGTCAAGGAAAGAATGTCAACTCTCCCATCATGCTCATTTCAAATTTGCTTTGCATAAGATTTGAGAATTTATCACACAACTCTTTGTTTGTGGATCCAAAGATGATGTCATCCACATATATTTGAACAAAGATACTCTTCCCATCTTGAATTACAAGAGTGTTCTATCCACTTTGCCTTTGGTAAATCCGTTCTCAATCGGAATTGTGATAATGTATCATACCATGCTCTTGGTGCTTGTTTCATTCCATATAAAGCTTTCTTGAGTTTGTAGACTTTATCTCCAAGAGTCTTCTCGCTCAAATCCTCGAGGTTGTTCAACATATACTTCTTCCTCCAATAACCCGTTAAGGAATGCACTCTTTACATCCATTTGATATACGGTGAAGTTCTTGTGAGCGGATAGGCAAGAAACATCCTTATGGCTTCAATCTTGCCACGAGGAGCAAAGGTTTCATCAAAATCTATTCCTTCTTCTTGGCAATACCCTTTGGCTACCAATCTTGCTTTGTTTCTTACCACGAACCTTCCTCATTCATCTTGTTTCGAATACCCATTTAGTGCCAACAACATTTTGATGGGTAGGTCTTTTGAACCAATTCCCACACTTTGTTTCTTTCAAATTGATTCGACTCTTCTTGCATGGCTTGAATCCAATGTGTGTCATCCAATCTTGTGACATCTTTTGCTCTATTTGTGAGATGAAACAAGTGAACATAAGCTTTTGTTGGGTTCTCGATCCGGTTTTTGCACCTTCTCTTACATCTCCAATGATTAGTTACGTGGATGGTCTCTCGGCTATCTTACATCAGTTGGAGTAAGTTAGCCGGATTCAATCGTCTCTCTACGATTGTGTTATTTTGATCGGCTCTCTCATCAAAGACTTAAATGCATATTTCCCGATTTTCTTTGAGACTCAACTATCTCATCTTCATGTGGGTTTATAATTCCGGCTTGACTTCAACATAGGGACTCTTCTCGCATGGTTGGTGATTGACTTATCGGTGACTCTTCAATGTCTTCTCCATTTACATTGGGTTCATCAAACACCACATGAATGGATTCTTCTCGTAACCATTGTCCTCTTGTTGAGCACTCTGAGGCTTTGCTTTGAGTATCCTAAGAAGATACCTTCATCGGCTTTAGCATCAAAAGCCTTTAAATTATCTTTGCCATTGTTGTGGATGAAGCATTTGCATCAAATATTCTAAAGTATCCAACATTTGGCTTTCTCCTGTCAAATCTCATAGGAGTCTTTGTCACCGTCTGTTTATCATGCATCTATATTGAGTATAGCATCTTTGTGTTTATCGCTCTTGACCCAAAATCTTTTAAGCGACCCTGCTTGACTAACATGGTCTTTCTTCGCTTCTTTGAGAGTCCTATTCCTTCTTTTTGCAACTCCATTTTGCTGTGGAGTCCTTTCTGATAATTCATGACCAATACCATTTTCAACACAATACTTGAGTTATTATACCATTGACAAACTCAGTTCTGTCAGATCTTATTTTGATAATGGTTTGACTCTTCTCATTTTATTCTCTTCATCACCAGCTGGGTAGTTTTTACCAGAGTTTCTTTCTTCTTACACATGAATATTGTCCATGTGTATCTTGAAAGTAGTCATCTACTACCACGAGTGTATTTCTTCCCACTTATGCTATTTGGTTCAATGACCAAATAGATCCATATGTAGCAGTCAATATTCTTGTTGAAGATGGACATGTCTTTTCTTTGAATGATGATTTGATCTGTTTTCCCATCGGCATGCATCACATACACTCTCCTTCTTGTATCTTTGAAATGCGAAGTCCTTCCACAAGATTGCTCCTTGCAAGCTTGTTAATTGTTTTGAAGTTCGTGACTCGACCTTGTCTTGTGCCACTGGCACTTGATTGATTGCGCTCTTTGCTAGCGAACAAGTGTTTGGTGTTGCGGTTGACCAATCTACCACATACATGTTCTTTTCGTGCGCATCCTTACAACACTACTTCATTAGATTCGGTGTTCTTGATTTGCACACTCCCATATTGAATCCAACATTATAGCCCTTGTCACGAGTTGACTTATGCTTAGTAAGTTGAAATCGTGGCCTTCAACATATGCAACATCCGTAATTTCTAATCCATTTTTTCTTGATGGATCAATGCCTCTTATTTCTCCTGGAGTTTCATTTCTCCAAATATGACTTTTGCACCTCTAACTTCCTTAAATTTTGACATATTTTTCTTGTTTCTGTCATGTGTCCAGGCATGCCACTATCTATGTACCAGTGCATTAGCACTCAACTGTTCGAACCCGCAATCAAAGAAATTAGGTTTTAGGTACCCATTTTGTCTGGGTCTGAGGGGTTAGTATTGTAAGATGATCCAACCAACCTATAGCCAAATGATTTGACTCTAAGAGGTTGCCATCTATCGATTGCCATAATCATAATTAATTTTAGCAAATTGTTTGGGGATTTTAGGTTCATACTGTTGTCTCTTTTGTACGTATGCATGTGTATGTGTTTTAGAAATTGCTTTGTTTGGGTAGTTGTGATATCTCGAGAGTAGTGCCAGGTGCATATGTGTGCTGATGATAAATCATATGCCTTTGGAATGGCCTTTCTTTAGTCTTAGGCCTTTGCCATTTGAACACTTATATTCCATAGTCTTTGGCGATAGTTCACATTATTCCAATCGGCTTGGGTACTTTCTACCATTCCCATCATATGTGTTCCTTTCATAGAATTTACGGCTTTTGGTAGCTCTGTTTCTTCTTTCAGAGTATTTTTACATTTGGAGTTCTTTGAGAACTCGGTTGGATTTCTTCTCACTGTCCTCTCAAAGACACTCAATCTGGTTGTTTTCTTTTCCTTTATAACCAAGGCCGGTTGCTTGTGATTGTGCTTTGGAATAAATGTGTGCACCATTTGGGTTTTGGATTTTGAGATGCTTCATACTTGAAGATCTTTTTCTAAAATCACTTTTGGAGCTTGACATAACACGAGAGGAATTAAATCTAAGCATGTCTTATCTCATTCTCTTTGACTCATAATAAGATCATCCAGGATTTAGATGCATTAGTGAATGAGGCAATCACATTTTTGAGGTCATTCTCCCTCTTTCTCAGAAAGTGACTATCTCTGCTTATTAACTTAGCATTTTCAGCCTTTAGACTTTTATTCTCATCGGCTATGTGACTTATACTACTCGGCTCTTGTCGGTTGTAAGTTTGGCTTTTTGGTAGGTACATTCTCTTCATTTAGTAGTGTGTGTGAGGATTTAATGTGTTCAAAGTCTTTCATCATTTTGCCTAATGAATCATAAAGATCAGTGGGTGATGAAGTATGTGTGTCACAATCACTGTCACTAGAATCTGAGTGTGATGTGTTAGAGTGTACCTAATCTTCTTGGTCAGGTTGGTCTTGTTCTTTGGCCATTAGACAGATCAAGACTTCTTCGTCTGAGTCACTTGAGTAGTCAGCTTCACTACTCTCCGAGTCTGTTGTGTCTTTTGACTTGACTGTCTCAGTAGTCTCTGCAGCCAACATTGCCTTTTTCTTCTCTTGTCTTCTTTCTCTGAAGACTTTTCTTTCCTCTTCATTCATGTATTTGTTGACTACAGGATATGGGCATTCAATGGCATAGTGACCGGGTTGCTGCAGTTCGACATAAGTTTTCAACCTTTTGATCGGTTCTTTCCATCCTTGGATTGTCAGCTCTTTGATACTCAATCCTTTGATGCTCTGTTCTTTTGGGTGGCCTATCTTTCCTTAACTTGGAGGGAGCTGAGTGTCTTCTGGAGGATTCACCTTTGCCTCTTTTGTAATTCTTGTTGAAGAATTTGTTAAATTTTTTAACCATCAGGGCAATCTCCTCTTGGTTAATAACTTCCTTGACCTCAGCTCTTATACCATCCTTAACTATTAGAGCAGCTGTTTTGGGCACAAATGTCTCCTCTTGGTCTTTTCTTCTCAGCTCAAATTTGTAGGCTTTGAGATCTGAGAATAGCTCATGGTTGGATGTTTTTGATAGGTCCATGGAGTGTCTCAGGGCCATGACTTTCATTTCCCACTCAGATGGGAGACTTCTTAGAATCTTCATACATTTCATTCGTGCCATTCTTTCCAAGTGCATATAGCTCATTGGTAATTTCTGTGAACCGAGCATCCAGTTGATCCAAGTTTCTCCTGCAAGCATCTTGAAATTTTCAAATTTCTGTACAGCAACAGATAGTTTATTTTCCTTGATTTGTTCTGAGCCTTCACAAATCAAGGTTAGCTTGTCCCAGATTTCTTTTGCCGTTTTGCATGATTTGACTTTGTTGAACATGGATTTTGTCCAAGGTTTTGTAAAGAATGTCCTTGGCCACGTTGTCCAGGTTATATCTTTTCTGTCATCATTTGTCCATTCAGCTCTTGGTTTTCAACCATAGCTGTGCAGGGAGACATCCTCTTACTCCTTCTGCTGCAGCTCTCCTTGCAGCTATGTTCACTTTTAAGATTTGGAGTGGCCCATCTTCTATCACTATCCACATTTTATCGTGTAATGCTGATAGATGAGCTTGCATACGAATTTTCCAATCATCAAATTCCTCAATTGTGAACATAGGGATGCGTGTCAAATTTGCTTCCATGATAATAACTTTGCTGAATAAAGGAGTTTTGAAAGATCAAGTGCTAAAGCAAGCTTTGAAAAATTTTGGAGATCTAGTTCAGTAACCAGTGCGGAAGGCTCAATGAACCAACCGCTCTGATACCACTTGTAGGTCCCAAGGGGTGTGAGTGTAAGGTTTAGAAGGGGGGGTTGAATAAACCTTACCAACTTTTCGATTTAGTCCTTTTAAAACGTTCAGAGTTAATACTTCACAGCTGAGTCCTAGATGGACAGCTAAGTTAGTTAATCAGCAGAGTTAGTCACTCAACAGACTCGACTGAGCTGTTGATAGAATAACTCAGCTGTTTTGACTAAAGACTTAACTCGACTGTGAAATGTTTTCAGCGGAAGACTTAACACCCTGGAATTTTGTTTAAGTATGTTTTAATACTTGGTTTTAGCACTTTGTTGATTATCAATTGGATAGCAAATTTATCAGCAGATATTAAAGTAATGTGCAGAAATTAAAGGTCTGAAATGTAAATGACACAATAGATTTTTATAGAGGTTCGAAGATGGGGTAATTCTTCACTCCTCTCTTCTCAACTCTTGGAGGAATCCACTAAGTATTGATCAATATACAAAGTGGTTAACAGTCCAGTCTGAGAATCTTGATCACACAAACGGCGACTTGATCCTTTGGGACTCAGTGCGGAGACGCCTTGGTCACACATCGCTTCATAAATGCGCTCGCCTTTCTTCACGAGCGATTGCACTTTACTACTACGACCCAGCTACTTCGAGAGCTTCTTGGATTTGATCACGGCCACTCCAAAAACTTGCGACTGGTTCGACCTTGAACCTTTCTACAATCCTCCGTGGAATGTAGACCCCTTGATTCTTCAAATGTTTCCTCTTCCAACCGATTGAAGTTGTCTTTCCTTCACAAGGTAAGTGTTGGATTGATTTCCCATCTAATGTAGGCTTGAGGATTGAAATTGAATGATTTGACAATATTTTATTCTGAGGTCTTACTTTTCTTGCTCGTATTTGTTTTTTATTGTCAAAGTAACCCCCTTACTCTCAAATAGATTTCTCGGCCTTTATAGTGTTCTTTTGAAAATTTGCCCGTTGAAGAGATAGGCTAATTTTCAAAAGCCATTTGTCAGTTGTTAGCTTGTCTTTTGCGATCCTTGGAATTGACATTTCCTCGTGAATGATTCTTGACTTTTGAGAGATCGACTTAGTGCAGTGCTTCCCATTGGTTTTAAAGCAATAC
>CM071928.1:56150046-56277910 GCA_016081115.2 Rehmannia glutinosa | reverse complement strand
TAGACAAATTTTGCGAAAATTGTAGGTCCTAAGGGGTGTTTGTGTTAAGTCTAGAAGGGAGGGGGTTTGCACTTAACCAATTTTCAATTTTTGATCTTTAAATCGGAGTTTTCACAAGAGCGATTAAGTCCTTGAGAGCATTTTAGTCAACCTCAACCGGAGAGTTAACCACTCAAACGTGGACTCGATTGAGTTGTTGATAAATAACTCAACTCGAGTAGCGTGAGTTCTTTATATTTTTAGCTAACTTGGTTTTAACATTTGAAAGTCTTACACCCTTTAGTTAAAATAGGTAAAAAAGGTTTTACAACACTTGTTTTAGTTAGTTATTATCGGTTGAGTTTGGTAAATATGTCAATCAACAGATTATAATATGCAAAGAAATAAATCTTTGAAAGTAAATAGACACAAAACAATTTTATAGTGTTCGAGGATGGGTAATTCCTCTCCTCCACTCTTCTCCAAATCCTAGAGGTAATCCACTAATGCAAACAAATGTTAAAAAATGTTGTTCGAGCAAACCTTGATCACGCAACTAACTTCACTCCCGGGACTCGCTCTACACAAGACAACCTGCCTCGCTATAACTTCATCATTCAATTCTTGGATTTGATCACGAAGCCCTCCAACGAATCCAAAGTTGGTTCTAATCAACCTCACCGCATTTCCTTCAATCCTTGGATGCGACCTCTTTTTGTCTTTAAACAAATTTCCTCTTCAACAAAGTTGAAGCTTTTCTTTTCTTCATTAAGAGTGGTGGTTAGTGGACTTGAATGTGGCTTGAGGATTTGAATGTATTATCGAGAATATTTTTCTTGCTTGCTTGCTTTGCTCGATTTCACTGTGTCTCTTGTATCTCAAGTACTCTCTCGTACTCTCACATAAGCTCCCTAATCTTTTATAGTGGCAGTTCAAAAATATGTCCGTTGAAGAGATAGACATACTTTCAAACTTCACTTCATGGTCGTTGGCTTGTCTTGTTATGCATCAATTTATGTTAACCCAACCTTGGTTTAATGCTCTGTAGGCTTTCGTCAAAACAACAAAGTGTTCCCGCGAACATCTCATTGGTTCCCAGTCATTTGCACTCTTTCAGCAAAACATCTTTAAGATTGCAGTCTGTCTTCTATCCACTTTGAGTAATTCTTTGACTTTGCATATCAACAGGCTTCTTCAAGGCTTTCTTCGAGTCCTCTTCTTCTTTGAACCCTTTATAAGTCTTCTCGAATCATCGGTAGTGACTCACCGTTGTTACTGTCTCACGACAAAGACAACTTTTGGTACTTGATCAGTCTTATCTTGACACTCAACTGCAACACATTTGAATCTTCACTTTGTCCTTCAATCCAACTTCGCAATCTTCAACTTGGTCAGTCAATTTCACTTTTAGATCTTATCTATTATATAGTTGAATTTACAATGAAAATGGGGTGACAACTTCCTAATCTAAGTTTTACATAGCATCATCAAAATCTATACAATAGATTTTTCCAACAATTTCCCCCTTGATGATGCCAAAACATAAAATAAAACATAAAGTAAAAAGTGTTAAAAATAGAATGAGTGTAAGAATGTGTTATTTTATTGAACATCACTCAACACTTTACAAGTAAGTGTACTTACAATATGTTTTGTGTATTTACAAAGAGTAAAAATACAACAAAATTTCTTGTGATTGATTCAATGTCTCTCTACTTTTCTCTTCCTTTCTTCCTCTTCATCCTCATTCCTTCCTCATATCTTGACCTCCCTTCTCTTCTTCCTCTCATAATTCCTCTTCCGCCTTTCATCTTCTCTCCTCCTCTCTTTCGTATTCTCTCATATTTCTTCGTTATCTTCCTCATTTTCTTTTCAAGCTCATTAGTTCTCATGGCGACTTCTCTGTTTGTAAGCTCTCTATAGCCCATCCAAAGATAAGTGATCCTTTTTTGGGGATCAACATACATTATGTCTTTAGGTCTTCTTGGTGGAGTACCTCTGTATCTTCCACTAGACCTTCCATCACGTCCTCTGCCTCTACCAGAGTTAGCTCCTCTAGGAATTTGTTGGTAGGTGAGCCATGAGAGTGTGACCGCTGATTCAGTATGCCTCTCGGCCATTTGTACAACTTCTAAACCCTTCTCCCAGTACAAATCCCACGCATCTTGAAAATTCATCCCCTTAAAGTATCCTTTTGACCTAAGAGTTTCATACTCCTCAAGTGACCTTGCTACTAAGTCAGCTGGGGAGCAGACGCTTTGGTCGAGTCTCGGAGTTTTCCTGCTGGCGGACCTTAGAATTGGGCTTTCAGATCTTCAATTCTACCATGTTGTCTTCTATCAACCTTCCATTTGGAAACAAGATTTCTAGAGTGTCTCAGCTATTTCAGCATGAAATCTTTGAAGTGCTAATATAGCTTTTACTTCAGCTGAGAACTCATGTGACAACTGAGAGTGGAGAGAGCTGATAGATGAGCCAATTTGGGATTTCAAAATAATTTTCATAGGGGGCCTTCTTTGATTTAACTTCCCCCTTATTACCACTTTCCCCCTTGCTTCTTTCACTTTTTTCCACTTTTTTGGCATCATCACCATGGAGAGAGAGATTTGGAGTCTACTGTAGGAGAGAGTCAAGTCCTTTGCTCGAATCTTAGAATCTGAACCTCTACCTTCATTGCAAGTATTTCAGCATGCAGAGTGTTTTCCATGTGATGCGGATCCCGTTTGAATTGAAGTTTGAGCAACTCCATGTCAGTCAAGTGACTCTTTTCCATTATGTTGATGTTGTCCCTTTGTATCTGCTTTGAAATTGAGCTTGTTCACTACGCCTGACCACAAGCTTTGAGAAAATTATTAGAAATGCGAACTTGCTCCTGCCCGAAGTGCTTTGGTTTTTGAGTAATCGATTCACGAATTCTCGGCACAACTCCTCTAATGTATCTTGATATCATCGCATCATGGTTGTCAATCACATTGGTTGAGTGCAACAAAATCGTGTTTCATGGCCTCCATTTTAGCGTGCATATGGCCTTGAAGGTTTTCTAAAATCGGTGGAGTCGGTGATCGATCCTCGGGAAGAACAAAATCAAAGTCAAAACCAAAGGGAACAACTTTGTAACGAGCAACTTCTTCATCGTGTCGCCCTCCGGTGGAACTTCATTAACATATGGGAAGTCCATCTCATATAGGCCAATAGGTCTTTGAGGAAGATCCCACTCCTCTTTCGGAGCACTTCCCTCGGTTCCCGGTAGAGACCTATTTGTGCCTCAGTTGTTGAAGCTTCATCAGCAGTCATAGATGTGGAAGCCCTTGTTGTGACAGGCCTCACTTTATCTTAACAGCCGTTGGCTCGATAAAGTCATCCTTTTAGTCGGGGCCTCGGTTAATCTTAACAGCTTTGTTGGCTCTAATAGAGTTATCCTTTTCAGTTGACTGGGCCTCAATTACCTTAGCAACATCACGGGATGGTGATGGCACCATAGGGGGTGCCATCAACCAATATAAATTTCGAAGAGGCAATCTTGGCACGGTCCTCCTTAATTCTTGCCTCTAATTTTCTTTCCTCTGGATCAATTGGAGTTGACTCAGCTTCATTCTCAGAGACAATAAAATCTAGTGCCATGTCATCATTGGAGTCATGCAATGCTTCTAATTCTTCAAGATCGGGACTACGATCTTGTCATGGTGGGAATGGATTCAAGAAATTTTCCCTTTCTTGTACAACTCCCTTGGATGTCTCAATCTCCACCGGGTCTCCAGTGCCTTGGCAGCCGATCTCAATCGCTCAAGGCCTTCTACATTCTCTGCTGAGACTTGCATTAGTTGGGTCTTCTACAAATGGCATCCTCGTTCCATCTTGTGCCAATCGCTTTAGCAACTTCATCGGCCAATGTAGTTGGTTCTCAACCGCATGACAGTCTCAACCGTCAAAGCTTCTTTGGTTCCAATATCTTTGTTCTTCTTGAGTCTCACCATCACATCCTAATTTCAAGATTTCTTGGTCTCCTACAGCCTCCTCCAACCTGGCTGGTGTGTTTAACTTCCCGCTCAGTTGGATCACCAACTGAATCATAAGCATTATGGTTAGCTGACACCAGAGACTCGGCTGTGTCCTTTGAGTGTTCAGCCGTTTGGGCAGCTGTCTTAAGAACTTCATCAGGGCATGGCTTAGTTGGGTTGTCCTCTTCATCACCCTTCCCAAATTCATTACCAGTCTCCCTGGTTGGTCCCTCCGAGTGAGCTAGTGAGGTTGTTGCATCGATGGTCCTCACCATATCAAGAATAGTTGGGGTTGGAGAAAGAGGAATGGATGATTCTTCTGTACCCCTAAGCAAGGATTGCTCATGAAGCTCATGGGACTCTTTCAGTGCATCTTTGCATGGGACTTCTCAATCGGGTCAACAGATTGATAATCTCTACGCCGATTTATTCTTTGGCACTTTCAAGAGCATCCTCAGGGATATTAGGATCAGTGAAAGCACAAGTATGAGGTTCAAGGGCCTTGGCCTTCTCCAATGCCTTAGTCTTGGCAGCGTCATTCTTCTCATAGAGGACATTGGTGAAATACATTTCATCAAGACCACAAAGCACAGAGGCATTGTCCAGGAATCCAAGGAGGTATTCCTCCTCATCAATCATATCAGGCCTCTCAAACTGGATTCAGCTGGCACTCAGCTTCCATCTCCTCCATGTGCGCAACATGTCTTCAATCTCTGGGTAGGCTGGGGATTCTAGACATTCATCCATAGGTTCTTGGATAGGCTCTTCAGCAGCCTTATTCACCTCAGCAACAACTATTTCAGTTTGAGGATTGAAAGCTGAATTATCTTGAGTTTCTTCAGTTGCAACTCTTTCAGGGACAACTGAACTATTTTGTGCTACTTCAGCGTCAGCTCACTCAGCTGTTGTTTGGGGGGAAACTGCTTGAGTTCCTTTAGCAGTGCTTTGCTCACCCTCGCTATCCTTTGGTTTCTGCTGGACAGCAATGGCATCTATCTCGGTCTCAGCTGTGGCGGATGCAGCTCGCTCAACAGCTTTTACAACTGCCTTCACAAGTCATCTCCTGGTTCTCCTCTCCACTGACTTCGCTTCTTCTTCTGGTTTTTCACCACAATGGCAAACTCGCTGATTTTCTTTGTCACTGGGGAGGAACAAAAGCAAGTTTGAGAGGAGCTCGAATGGAAGAAGATGCGTCCTCGGGGACATGCTCGGATGATTCCCCCCGAAATGCGATCTTCTTGGCATGAGCACCGCTTCGAGCACCGAAGGATTAGCCTTGAACATCTTGTTTGTATGGAAAGGTTTTCCGCTCGCGCAGGTCACACCATTCTTCTCCATCGAGATAGCCTAAGATCGGCCATATCCAGGGAACTCACGAACTTCCCATCGAACCTTCACGTTGTGCACATTTTGGCACAACTTTTCGAGATGAACTCACTCCAGTTCACCTCCAACTCTTCCATAATGCCAACCATAAAAATCAACTTAGTCTGGGACAATTGATTGAAGGAGCCAAACTTCATATCAATGAATTTGGCTACCACATCCATCAACTTGTGGTAACTGTTGATCATGGTTCAAACCTTCAAAATTCTAAAACCGTCTCTTTAAGTCATTTATATGCCCAAAAGTCAGTCTCTCTCTCTTTTAATTTTCACTCTCAAGCATTCCAGACTTAAAAGAAATTCTCTTTACAAAAATCAAACCCTAGTTCTTCACTTTCATTCTCAAAAATTGACATCGCACCCAAAGAAATCGCTCTTAATTTGCAAAGCTTCTTTGAGAAGATCCACATGGGCTCATTGGTGGATTTGAAGGCCTTGTCAGCGTCTATTGAGAAGGAGTTGGTGGAGAAGATTGCGAGGAACCTTGAGAAATCCGGGCTGGAAAGGTTTCTAACGATGGAAATGACCCAAACCTTCTAAGAGAAGGTGGCTATGTTTTACGTGAACTCGGTTCATGATGATGGGATCCATTTCTCTGTGAATGGAAAGGACATTAAGTTTGTTGCGGCTGACTTAGTGGAGTATTTGCACCTTCCCTCTAGTGGACTGAAAGAGCTTACTGGAAAGGAGATTGATTTGGTGCAAGCATAGAAAGAGATAACCAAGCCAGAGTCACCTAGCATGGTTAACTATTCTGCCTAAGTTTCAAAATGCATTAATTTCATCGCATTAAATGCGGCAACATTTATATCCAATCATGGATAAACCGTCACAACTTTTGACTGACAACATTTAATGTTGTTGACGTCAAGCTAAAAACATTCCCGCTCGAGGAAAACGACCTTGTTTTGTCACTTAGCTCATAAATGTTTTAGCTTTCTTCATTTATGACTTGACTCGCTTCTCTCATCCATTGATTCAATTTGAATGATACTTGGCTATCCAACTAACACGATTCAACCGACTACCCAGATAAGTTTGTTTCCTTGGTCAATGAGTGAAACTCTCTTGATATGCAATTCTTCCAACTCTAACTCTATTTGAATGAGTCTTTTGAACATCCTAACACGGTCAATCAATCCAAGCTCATTCTTAAGTTCTTTAAATCTTGATTCACATAATGGCTTTGTGAATATATCACCTAATTGCTTCTCAATTGATATGTATTCCAATGTGATGTCTTTCTTTTCAATATTATCTCTTATAAAATGATATCGACATCAATGTGCTTGGTTCTTAAATGCAATACTTGATTAAGTGATTGCAATGGCACTTGTGTTATCACACATAATTGGAACTTGGGCACAACAACTATCGCAATAATGTACTCTTGCCTTGATTGTAGATATAGCTATTGAGATTTGTTACTTATCATCGAACCAAGGAACCAATCTGTTTCAAGCATTTGACCAGTGCGGATGTACTCTTTCTGTCAACTCTACATCCAATACATCCAACATAATCCGAGTCTGAGTATCCAATCATCTTGAATCCACCTTCCTTTGGATACCATAAGCCAACTTCTTGGCTTCCCTTCAAATACTCAGGATTCTCTTAGCTGCAGTCATATGACTTTCCTTTGGAGCAGATTAAAATCTGGCACATACACCTACAACAAAGGTAATGCATGGTGGCTGGCGATCAAAAATGAAGCAATGATCCAATAAGTGCTCTATATCTTGTTTGATCAACTGATTTTCCTTCTGCATTTATATCCATCTTCACAGAAGTATTCATGGGAATCTTCACAGATGACTTCTCTTTCATCCAAATTTCTTAATTTAATCTTTGGTATACTTAGTTTGACTTATGAAGGTTCCATCTTTCATTTGCTTGACTTGAAGACCTAAGAAGAAAGTCAGCTCTCCCATCATGTTCATCTCAAACTTCCCTTGCATAAGGTTTGAGAATTTGTCACACAACTCTTTGTTTGTGGATACAAAGATGATGTCATCCACATATATTTGAACAAGCAGTATACTCTCTCCATCTTGAATTCTGAAGAGTGTTTTGTTAACTTTGCCTTTGGTGAATCTATTGTCTATAAGAAACTGAGACAATGTGCCATACCATGCTCTTGGTGCTTGCTTCATATCTTACAATACTTTTTTGAGCTTGTAGACTTTATCTCCAATAGTTTTCTGCTCAAAACCTGGAGGTTTATCCACATAGACTTCTTCTTCTAAAAGTCCATTCAAAAATGTACCCTTCACAACCATTTAATAGAATGTGAAGTTCTTGTGTGCTGCATAAGCAAGAAACATCCTTATTGCTTCCAATCTTACAACAGGTGCAAAGGTTTCATCAAAATCAATTCCTTCTTCTGGGCAATAGCCATTGGCTACCAGTCTTGCTTAGTTTCTTACTACATATCCTTCCTCATTCATATTGTTTACAAATCCCACTTAGTACCAATAACATTTAGGTGGGTAGGCCTTTGAACCAATTCTCAAACTTTATTCCTTTCAAACTGATTCAGCTCTTCATGCATAGCTAGAATCCAATGTGTGTCATCCAATGCTTGTGACACATCCTTAGGCTCAATTTGAAAAATGAAAAAAGTGAACATAGCTTCATGTTGAGTCCTGGATCTGATTCTCACTCCTTCTCAAACATCTCCAATGAATAGTTCTGGTGGATGGTCTATCGGCCATCTCACATCTAGTTGGAGTAAAACTGCTGGATTGAATCTTCTTGCAGCTAAGTTGTCTTGAACATCTTCTTCTTGATCCTCATCATTCAGCTGCAAGTCTTCCAGCTGTCTTTGAGACTCATCTATCTCATCTTCATCTGGGTTGAGTCTTCTGATATCTCCTCAATATAGGGAATATTCTGAATAGTCGCCTGATTCATCTTCTCAGCTAACTCATCAATGTCTCCTCTATTTATATTAGGTTCATCAAAAACCACATGGATAGACTTATGTGGCCATAGTCCCCCTGTTCAGCACTCTGAAAACTTTACTATCAGCTGAGTATCCCAAGAATATACCTTCATCCGTTTTAGCATCAAAAGCTTTCAAATTGTCTTTGCCATTGTTATGAATGAAACACTTACTTCCAAAGATATGAAAATATTCTTTCTAAAAAAAAGATATGAAAATATTTAACATTAGGCTTCTTTCCTGTCCAAATTTCATATAGGGTTTTGGACAACTGCCTATTTGTCATATACCTATTCTGAGTGTAACAAGCAGTATTAATGGTTTCAGCCCAAAATCTCTTAGGCAATCCAGCTTCAGCTAACATGGTCCTTGCAGCTTCCCTTAGGGTTCTGTTCATTGTTTCAGCTACTCCATTCTGCTTTGGAGTTCTTGCAGCTGATAACTCACAACCAATTCCATTCTCTATGCAATACTGAGTTATAATCCCATTGACAAACTCAATTCCTATGTCAGATCTTATCTTGATAATGATTTGGCTCTTCTCATTTTGAACTCTCCTTATAAGTTGTGGCTCTTCTCATTTTGAACTCTCCTTATAAGATGGTCCATGTGTATCTTGAATAATCATCCACCACCACTAAGGTGTATTTCTTTCCACTGATACTAGCTAGTTCAATAGGACCAAACAAATCCATATGCAACAAATGCAAGATCCTTGTTGAAGAAGGACTTAGCTTATCCTTGAATGAATACTTGATTTGCTTTCCCTTCTGGCATGCCACATGCATCACAAATGCTCTCCTTCTAGATCTTTGAGTCGATAATCCTTCCACAAGATGACTCCTTGCAAGCTTGTAAATTGTCTTGAAATTCAGGTGACTCAGCTTTTTGTGCCACAGCCAACTTGATTCGGTTGTGCTCTTTGCTAATATGCATGAACTTGGTGTAGCAGTAGACCGATCGACTACATACATGTTCCGCTTTCTTGATCCAGATAGCACAACTTCATTTGATTCAGCATCCTTGATTTGGCATACACCCATGTTGAATCCTACATGTACATTTTATCACAGAGTTGGATGATACTCAGCAGATTGAAGTTTAGCTCTTCAATATAGGCTACATCTGTGATTTACAGTCCATTTTTATGGATCCAATGCCTCTTATCTCCCTTGGAGCTTCATTTCCTCCAAATATGACTTTTGCTCCTCTTGACTCCTTGAAATTGGATAAGTTCTTCTTATTCCCAGTCATGTGTCTGGAATAGCCATTATCAATGTACCAGGTTCCTTGGCACTCAACTCTTCCTAAACCTGCAATCAAGGATATCAAGTTTTAGGTACCCAAACCTGTCTGGGTCCTGAGGGGTTAGCATTATAAGGTGATCCAACCAACCTATACCCAAATGATTTGAATCTAAGAGGTTGCAACCTATTAGTTCCATAATCATAATGAATCTTAGCAAATTGCTTAGGATCTTTAGGAACATACAACTGTCTCTTTTGTCTGTATGCCTGTAAGTGTGCTGGAGCATTTGCTTTCTTTGGATAATATGGAGATTTTTTAGCATAATAGACATTGTGCTTGGGTGCATATGTGTGCTGATATTGGTTCCTTTGCCTTGGGAATGACCTATATTGAGTCTGAGGTTTTTGACACTTGGGCTTATATCCCATAGGACTTGGATGATGATTCATATGGCTTTCTCTGCTGAAACCTCTAGGGCTTTTGGTAGTTCTGCTTTACCTTCACAAAATATTTTTTGTTTGTAGTCTGCTGATGGACTCTTCTGAATTTCATTTTAGCTGTCCTTTCAGCATACTCAACTAGCTTTTTGCCATTGCCTTTATAGCCTAGATCAACATATATGTGCTTATGATTGAATGTGGGTGCGACATATGGTGCTTTTGGCTTTTGGATTCCCTCATTGCTTGGGGATCCTTTTTCCAACGTCACGCTAAGAGTCTGAGCATTGACAAAGGAATTAAATCCTAAGTCTGCATTATCTCCAATCTCCTTTTGAATCATCAATAATTCATCCAAAGTTTTGGACGACTTACTGAGTGATGCAATCATATTTTTCAATTATTTTCCCTCTTTTCCTTTTAAACTAAGTCTTTGACCTTAGCTATCTTTTCATCTCTTTGTTCTCATTAGCTATGTGACTAAGAGTACTTGGAATATCGATCACCGTGAGTTTTGGCATTTGAGCTGGCTGTTTTCCACATTTAAAAAAATTTATGTTCTCAAAGTCTTTCATCATTTTGCCTAATGAATCATAAAGATCTGTGTGTGATGAAGTGTGTGTGTCACTATCACCATCATCAAAATGTGAGCTAGATGAGTTAGAATGTACCTCATCTTCTTGTTCTTTGGCCATGGGCATATCAAAACCTCTTCTTCACGTATCGAGGAATAGTACGCCTCACTTGTTGTCGACTTAGCCATTGTCTCCTTGCACTTAGCTATGTCGAGTTAAAGCGACCACCATGACTTTCTTTCTTTCTTGTCTTTTCTCTGAAGACTTTTCTTTCTTTCTCATTTCTGTACTTGTTGACTGGTGGATAGGAACAATCAACAGCAAAGTGTTTTGGTTGTCTACAGTTCTAGCACAGGTTCTCAGCTTTCTGGTAATCGGCTCTTTGATATTCAGCTCTCTGGTTGTCAACTCTCTTCGGTGGTCTATCTTCCTTGCTCTTGGAAGGAGATGAGTGTCTTCTGGAGGTTTCACCCGTGTTCTTTTTATAGTTTTTGTTAAATAACTTGTTGAACCTTTTAACCATCAAGGCTATATCCTCCTGGTCAATGATGTTCTTGGATTCTCCAACCAATAGAGCAACTGTCTTGGGTACATATATCTCTTCTTGCTTTTTCCTTCTGAGCTCAAACTCATAAGCTTTTAAAGTTCTTGTCAAGTCCATAGAATATCTCAGGGCCATCACTTTCATTTCCCACTCAGCTGGGAGCGACCTACGGGCCTTCATACACATTTCCTTCTGTGTATATTCCTTACCCAGAGCTGAAAGCTCATTTGTAATTTTTGTAAATCTGACATCCAACTGATCCAGAGTTTCACCTGCAAGCATTTTAGAATTTTCAAATTTTTGTATAACAACAGTTAGCTTATTCTTTTTAATTTGTTCTAAGCCTTCACGAATTAGAGTAAGCTTCTCCCATATCTCACGAGTAGCCCTGCAAGATTTCACTTTATTAAACATGGCTTTATCAAAAGTTTTGTATAAAATGTCCTTGGCAACATTGTCCAAGTTGTATCTTTTTCTGTCCTCGTTGGTCCATTCACTTCGTTGTTTTTCAACCATAGCAGGCCTTGGTGCAGCAGGTGCTGCAGAAGCCTCTCCTTCAGCAGCGGCAGCAACTCTCACAGTTGTATTCACTTTCATAATTTGTATGGGTCCATCTTCAATGAAGAACCACATTTCATTGTGCAGCGTTGAGAGATGTGCCTGCATACGAATCTTCCAATCATCAAACTTTTCAACAGAGAACATGTGAATGCGATATAGATTTGCTTCCATGATAGTAACTATTAAAAAGAGAATTTAAAACAGTCAAGCGTTGCATCTTTGAAAAGATTGAGATCTAGTTTAGTAACCAGTGTGGAAGGTTCTTTGCAACAACTGCTTTGATACCACTTGTAGGTCATGGAGGGGTGTTTGTACTAAGTTTAGAGGGGGGTTTAATAGACTTAACCAATTTTCAATTTTTGATCTTTAAATTTAAGTTTTCACAAGTAACAGCTAAGTCTTGTAATCCACTAATGCAACAGTCGTGTTACAAAAAGGATAAGTTCTAGTAAGCCTTGATCACACAGCTAGCTTCACTCCTAGACTCACCTGTTCACAAGAGAGTTGTCTTGCTACTTCAACTCCTTCGAATTCTTAGATTTGATCTTGAAACCCTCCAACGAATCCAAAGTTGGTTCTAACTTGAACCTCACTGCACTTATTTCAATCCTTGGATGTGCAAACTCCTTTGTCTTTAAAGAAATTTCCTCTTCAGCAGGTTGAAACTTTTCTTTCTTTCACTGAGAGTGTTGGTTAGATAGACTTCAAATGTAGGCTTGAGGATTTGAATGTATTACTTGAGAGTATTTTTCTTGCTTACTTGTTTTGCTCAGATTTTACTTGTGTCTCTTATATCTCAACTACTCTCTCGTACTCTCTCACATAAGCTCCTCAACCTTTTATAGTGGCAATTCAAAAATATGTTCGTTGAGGAGATATACATACTTTCAAACTTCATTGCATGGTCGTTGTCTTGTCTTGTTATGCAACAATTGATGTTGACCCAACATTGGTTTAATGCTCTGCAAGTTTGCCTGAAACACAGCAGTTGTTCTGCGAACATCTCATTGGTTCCCAACTATTTGCACTCTTTCAACAGTATAGTTTTAAAGTTGCAGTCTGTCTTCTTTCCACTTTGAGTAACTCTTTGAATTTACATATTAATGGACTTCTTCAGCTTCCTTCGAGTCATTTTGCTGCTGAACCCCTTTATAAGTCTTCTCCAAACATCTGGTAGTGACTCAGCTTTCAGTGTGCTGACAAAGACATCTTTTTGGTACTTGACTGAGTCTTCTCTTCGTCACTCAGCTGCAATACAACTGAATCTTTTCACTTTGTCCTCAGTCAACTTCTGCAATCTTCAACTTGGCTGCTTCGACTCAGCTTATAGATCTTATCTATAACATAGTTGACTTACAAAAGAAAATGGGGTGCCAACTTCCTAATCTAAGTTTTACATGGCATCATCAAAATCTATAAAATAAATTTTTCCAACAATTTTTTTCAAACTTACAGGACCAATTTTGCAAATACTTATAGGACCGAAATTGCAAACTGCTAATAGTTACGGCACCAATTTTGCAATTTCCCCTCTTACCGTCTATATCCACATCAAAATCACGGTAAATTGGCGTAGTGCATCGTTCTTATTCACCAAAATATTTGCATCTTCACGTCTTATTCCGATAACAACTGCGAAAAAAGCATCATATCAACATTGTTTGCCTAAATGAGCAACATATTTGTCCTCAATAAACAATACAATTGACATAAAAAAGCAACATATTTACGTATATTTGCAAAGACAGATAACCTATTTATATCAATACATTCGCACCATCTTAGCAACATTGTCTACCTAAATAAATAACAGATTTGTCTTCGATAAGCAGCATAGTTGACATATATATAAACAGACAAATGAAAGGAAATCGTTGGTGAATACGACAGTGTCTGCCTAAATAAGCAACATATTTATCCTCAATAAGCAACATATTTCTTAAAGCGAAAATGCGTCAATAATGATTTCAAATTTGATTGTGAAATGAAAGAGAGAAGATCATAGATACAGTTCAAACAAATCCCAAAAAAATAACATATTTGTCTTCAATAAGCAACATATTTGTCCTTAATAAGCAACAAATTTCTCACAACGGATACGACCAAAGATATAGTTTCAAATAAATCCCAAAAAATTGAGAATGTGAACAGGCACTACCAAAAATAACTCCTGTTATAAATGATATTTGTTCGCCAAAAATATTTTGGTTCATACAACTGGAAGTGTACAGTGTAGTTTATAGAATAATGGCAAGCAAGGTCGTATTCCTCAAGGATGAAAATTCGAAACACTTAGGATATAATAGCATCGCATTCTAATTTTATTGAAGCGAACGAAAATCAAGTTTTAATAATAAAAATCAAAAATTTAAAAAAGAAAAAATAAATAAATTTGCGAACCCCACAAGTATTTTCAACATCTATAGGAGCAACCTTAGGTACATAATCTCAACATGTTTCTTCAATATTAAATGCAAGTAAAGTTTTAAAAACCAATTCATGCAATTCTATGGGTTCAATTCCTAAGTTAGTCTATTCCCCCTTCCAGGCGGCACATAAATAGTATATTAATAACAAGTGTAGGTCTCCCGACTGGATAAAATTATTATTAACTTCCAAAAGATCTATGAATTGAATGGCTCCCCACAAAGAGTTGTAGGTCTCCCAACTCGAGATACTCGTTTATGTCTCAATCCGATTTTCGTCTTTGTTAGGACTCATCTCCCGAATTTCGCACTAACAAATACGACATGCATTTTATTCCTGACAAATAGAAGTAATTATAAATAATCACTCGAATTCATAAAATAGAAAGCATGAATTAATTAAGAAAATAAATAATCATATTTAACATGAATCCACAGTTTCGATTATGCCCCTAAGATCCAGAAGACATGTCAAACATTGATTACAAACTCATACAAATTTGAATCAACATCATGACATCGTTTAAGCATAGACAAGAGTTCTTAGACATAGAAAGAAAATCCCTTCTTGTCAAGATGGATTCTCCTTCCAAGCCCTCGAAGCTCTTGTGCTTCCGTAGATACGAAAGCCTTGTGGTGTTCTTCACGACCTAGCCTTCTTTGCTTAGAAGATCTTCGATTCTTGCGTTCCTATATTATTTTATTTGATTTCTCTGTATGAAGTTGTATTGGATGATGTATGATGATGTAAATTCGTTCAGGCCTTGGTCCCTTTTATATAGGTGCTTGGAGAGGTCACTTGTAGAGTTAGAAAGGGAGAAAAACTCCAAACAAATGCGTCTGGCAGAGTCCCACATGGCCACGGCCATGTGGATTTTTTTCCTTTCCCACATAGTTGTGTGGTTTCACACGGTTTGGCCATGCGGGCTTGGTTTCGTCCCCTGTTTTCCCCACTTCACACGGTTGTGTCATCTCACACCGGCATTTTCACACGGTCCAACCGTGTGACGTATTTTTGTCCATGTTGTTTTCCAAATTTTCTCATGGGGTCTTCGTGAACGTTATAGCCCTTTCTCTTAGGTTTTCATAGCCACTTGAATCACCTCAATAGCAATTTTGTAGAGAAAGTTATGGCCAAAATACTAAACTCTGCCAGTGTTGGAAACTGTTAGCGCATTTGGACGTTTTTTGAAGGAAATTCCCTTTTGTTTGACCGTCCATGCTTCTCTCCTTCATATTTTTGCTCGTACCTTAGCTCTTGACCTATACTTTAGAACGTGATATCTCTTTTTGTCCAATTTAGCTCCATTTTCTGCAAAATTCACATGAGTATGCAGTATCACGCCCAACAAAGGAAACCAAGTAAAATACACCAAATAAGCCCTTAAATGCACGTATATTTTACACGCATCAAAATCCCCCAAACTTAAAGCACTGTTCGTCCTCGAGCAAATTAAGAAAAATAAAATCAAGGGGTAAATCGAACACACAAGAACACTATGAACATTGAATAGCATTTGACTCCATACTTAAGAAAACCATGTAATTTATAATCAAGAAGTCATCATTCATAAACTCGGCATAGTCAATACTCTCTTGGGTACTCGAAATCGCGACTCACAAGTAGATAGTGTATCACTCGACTCTCAGAAGTGTATGGATAGTGTTTACGCTCAAATACAATTCAATGAAAGTAGAACTACCATAGGCTTGCAAATTGTCTTAACAACTCTACCACGTTTTATGTGCACAACTTTAGAATCAAAAAGGACTTTTATTAGGTTGTAATGTAGGCTCTTTGGTAAGGTTAGGAAAAACTTGGATTAAGTGACTTGACTTGAGTAAGTAGAATTTAAGCATACATACTTGCAATCCACCAACCCAATTTCATATAATACTCATTTTCTTGGTTCAATTCCACCCTTATTTCTCCTTTTTCATTCTTTAGGCCTTTTTACCTTCTTTTCTTTTACTTTAGCCTCAAGCTCTCATTTTGTTTTTCAATTTTCAGAAATTTTCTTTTCTTTTGCTCGATTTTCTCGATTTTTTCAGAGATTTTTCTTTCTTTTTCGAGCTTCATACTTTTTTTATTCACCTAGACACTGCTCATCTCTCTTTCTTTTGCCAACTTCCTCTCTTTTTTTTCCATAAATTTTCACCACATCTTCCCCAAACTTATTCATTTTCTATAAGCTCAAGAAATTTCAGGGATAAAATCATGTTCAAATTTTAAAGATCAATGTGGCTCAGAATAAAAGTTTTAGCTCAAAAATGGATGACTAGGGAATCATGAGTTCATAAGTAGGCTTTTTAGGCTAAGTAGGCTAAAACAAAGATGGCCTTAAATCATTTTCAAAAATTGCACACACACATGGTTTCAATGAAGATACCAGAGCAAGTTCTAGAGTTCTATCAATCATGAATGACACACTCAAGAAAAATAAGTTGCATAATATAAAGCAGTTTAAGGCACAAAAGCTCACAGGCTTATTTTTTGCAACATGCTCAAATACCCAATGTTCCCAAATAATGGTAAGCAAATAAATGACATTTTCTCAACAATTCATCACATTATTCCCAAAAGTATGTTATCTCATTCAATTAAATGCTCATAGTAAAATCATACGGAAGCTGGACATCTTCGAAATCTTGATTAAAAAAATCACGCACAAAAGCAATTAAACGTGCTAATAAAAATATCAAATAAGAAAAACGAAAAATAAAAAAAAATCGAAAATAATTTTTATTTTGTAAATTTTTATGCTCTACATGCAATCTTAAATGCAATACAAAATATGTAACAATACTAATTTACGCATTCTTGACAAACCCCCCAAACTTAAAATATGCTTCGTCCCGAACATATGAGGAAATTATCAAAAGAAAAGAGGATTGCGTAAAGAGTACTTACTGAATAATTCCTAAAATTTACCAGGAAGCTCGCCCATCAAATTGAAATGGAGAAGCGGATCGCACGGTCAGACGGGCGTGTGCGTCCACACACCCGTGTGTGTCAGTCATGTTCTTTTTTTTAACCCCCGGGGTTTTTCGTGATGTTTCTTGAGTTACCTCCCACAAAGCGCTAAGTTTTTTGTCTTCAGCCAGACTCAGATTTCTAACATCACTTTTGTCACGCCCCAGACGGGGACGCAAGGATGATCAACAACTTAAACAGAATAAACCAAAGTCTAAACAAATAATAACGAGATCCCAAATGAAACAGAGTCTAAAGCAGCGGAAATAAACTACAAGTACCAGTACAAATTACAACCCAGCAGAAACATCCGAGTTATAGCTTACAGTCCAGAACTATCCGAATTAACTTATAGTCCAATGAAAGAAACAAAGTACACATCACACCACAAGCTTAAGTGTTAAAGGGTCCTACGCCCTTAAGTTATAGTCTAAAATGGAAGACGAAATAGAAGAAAGTCCAACATCAGCAAAAGTAAAAGAAACAAGTCCAACAACATCAATAACAGGAAGCAAGTCCAACAGGCGGAGCATGGAAAATCTATCTATGGCAGGTTCGGCATCTTCAACGTACTTCTCATCTAGCCGTTATAAAACAGGAGAGGATGAGACAAAAATTCTCAGTGGATGGGGTGATCGTGTGCAAGTGTGGCAATATATATAGTTAATACAAGAAAACCTTTTTATGAAAAATGCTTGAGTCATGATGCGTGGTTTCACATACAGTTCACAAGCATCGTGATATATATACTTAAAATAATATACATATACAGTTTAAGAAATAGTTCGTGATCATACAAGCCCTATGTGATTCGAGCAAGGCATGTAGGATTGCATACGGAATGTAACGTCAATCCATGCAAGACAAGTAGTGGTTGCGTATGGATTTGTAGCGCCAACCAATGTAATACAAATAGCGGTTGCGTACGGATTTGTAGCGTCAACCAAACAGGTCCGAGTAACTCCAGAATCGTGTGAATCAAACGACAATTCATTCTTCTTCCTTGTAACTCTCCGAGCAAGATGGTCCAAGACTTGTCACCTTATCGCTCCATAGGCAAAGACAAATCCACAGTAGAGCTGGCTAGGCCCAGATTGTCATAATCATGATTATACCTCAAGTACTACAACTCGCTTCCCTTGGACAAACTTCGTCCCTCAGTTGTGGGATTAGGACGATGGGGCCGGAGAGTGGAATAACAGCTGAGCTGCCCAGTTCCATCCCTGACGTATCCATTCCGACTGTGAGCTCGACACAACAAGTTGATTCATGCAGTAAATAGTTACAAGTATGGGATGTCAACCAGGCAGTCGAGTAAATTGATTCAGGGAAGCAGTTCAGGAAAAGTTTTCGAAATCGCGTGTGGTATTTATTGGCGTTGGTGGAGTAATTTGGATGAAGATAATAATCAAGAGGATAAGTAAACTTCGATGTCTTGAAGAATTAGGTGGGACATAGGTCCCCTTATAGGTTCGGAATCGCAAGACGAGGAAGTCGCACCGCGATCGCGTATTAATCGGTCAAGTTGATTCGATAAGTCAAGAGATTTTTGAGAAAATAAAATATTTTAAATAATTATTATATGTCAGAGGTTCCAGTGTTGTTCTTAAAACAAAATAATTTGAGTTCTTCCTTGTTAAAAGAAAAAATTACAGTTGGCCCCGTTTTGTAAAAACCGATACTTTTGGGGTTAAAAATTGAATAAATAAACGTCCCAACCTTGAATAATTATCAGGTCAGTTCCTAAATTCTCTAAATTGTTCAGAGATTCAGGTTTTTAAAGTTTTGAGGTCGAGTTTTTATAAAATTCTCACATTGGCTCTAAATTTGTTAAAATTATAATTTCGGGCCCTAAGTTTAAAATAATTGGATCTCGCAAACCGGAAGGGATTTTAATGTAATTCTAATTGTAAAATGTCACTAAGGTCAGTGGGATATTGGGACAAAAGTCGTTTTTAAAAGAAATAATTATAGGTTCCTTAACTTTTGAAACTCTCATTTTTGTCCCATTTTTAATTAATTGCCTTTAAGGCTTTTAGGGGTCCAATTGTTATGAAATTTGAACCTTGAGTTCAAAATATCATAAGGTTATAGTTAAAATAGTATTTCTAGGTACATGGATCGTGTAAGTCCTGGAAATTTAGTTTGGGTCCTCAAGTTTAATCTTTTACAATTTGGCCCCTCAATTTTTATAAAATTACTATCCAAGCTCTAAACACTTGGATTTTTGGAATACCTTTAAAATATATTGTTTCCAGTCCCTTAAGAATTAAAATTTCAAATTTTAAAAGTGGCACTAGTACAGTTTCAAAATTTGCAAATTAGACCTTAAACTTCTAAATTTTTACAAACTAATCCTTAGGCATTTAAGGGTTGATTTTATTTATCTCATAACTTTTAAAACTCTATTAAAATTTCCAAATATCATTTTTTAACCTGAGTACAATCCCAAAATTCAAAAATTACAGAGGGGTCCCTTAAGTTTTATTTTCTTGCAGTTAAGTCCACCAATTTGCCATTTTTTGTATTTTAAGTGCAAAAATTCAAGTTTAATCAATTATGCTCGACTTTTCCAGGTTATAAGTCAAATAAATCATGAATATCCAGAATCACAAACATGCATATACATTTTATCCAAGAATTCATCAAATACATCATCAAAATGTTCATGCATGCACCTAAATTGCAATAAATAGCATTTTTGAGCAACACTTGAGATTTTTCACAATTTGATACATGAAATCAACATGCAATACATAATATATATATATATATATATATGAAGTGCTCAAGAATAAAATACTACATGCATTTAAAGAAAAACACCTAGGAGTTGAAAGGATTTTTCCACCCACCTTAAAAATTGAATAGTTGTGAAATAAAAGGTTATATTTCACATTTTGAATATGAACTTTTTTAGGTCAGACCCTAATTCAAAAGTACCCAAAAAAAATAAGATTTAGAAAAATGAGGTTAAAATTAAGAAGAAAAAGAAAGAGGTGAAGAAATTGATAAAAACTACACTTACATTGTGTAGTAGCTAAAATGAGTCAAGTAATGGCTTCAAAATTGAAGGTCTTGCTCACCCTCAAGGAAATCTCCCAAGGTCAGCCCCTATTTCTCAAAAATGAGAATAGGGTGTTAAAAGTTGAAAAAAATAGAAAGAATGAGGAAAAATGCACTAGAGTCCAATATCTTACCTTATAGTCCAATTCTTCAAAATTTCTTCAAAGTCTTGAAGTCCTTTTCAAGATGATGTCAAGGCTCTTTAGTATCTTCAAGGTCTTCTAAGTATACCTTAAAATCAAAATTAAACTTAAATTAAGAGGTGAAAGAGACGAGCTAGGTGATATCAAGATAAATTGAAGAAGAAAATTCTTACATTTGGGAGTAGGATAGTTCGAATTTTATGAAGATTAAGAGGGGATTTCTTGTATTTTTGTTAAGTGTATAAGAAAGAAGAAGAAGAAATGAAGAAAGAGGTAGGAGAATGTTTAGAGAGAGGGAGGAGAATTTTATGTAATTTGTGTTGGTGAAATGAATCAATTTCTTGCCAAAATTGGCCATATGGCCGTGTGATAGGGAGAGAGAGGAAGAGAAATTTTTCCAAGTTGGAACTTGGTCTCTTGCATGGAGACAACTTGGTAGTCAAAGTATGGGTCAAAATAGAGGAATGGAATTTTGATAGGAATAAGAAGAATGTTGGGAAGAATAGAATATGTTGGGAATTTTAATAATAAAGAATTGAGGTATAAGATAATGTGTATAAGGTTTGAAATATGGTGTAATTATACACAAGATGTATAATATAAAGTGTATGTGTACAAGATTTGGATGGTATTTCTACTCCAAAAATCCCATCATGGTCGTCCACCTTAAGTATATGTATGGTATCAATTTTTTTTTGTCCCAAAATTGATGATAATAGGTGAATAATATCAATCTCCAAAATAAATAGTGATTTCACTGATCACTTATAAGTCTCATGATCACTTATTTTAAATCAAATTCTTAATTCTATAAGGTATAAGTCTCTAAAATAAATAGTCTTTTAAAATTCTAAGGTGACTAATAAATGCACAAATAATAATATTGATCAATGAAGTGATCATAGAATTAATAAATGATCATGATCACAAGTAATAAATAAAAATGAAATTAAATGCGAAAATATATTTATTATTAATATTTACCCATTAAAGTGACGCGGTAAAATAGTCAAATAGTACATAGGCGATAAGTAAAATAAATATACGCTCGAAAAATCAAGGGCTTCACATCCTCCCCTCCTTAAAAGAATTTGGTCCCCAAATTCTCTTTAGAATAGCTCTGGATATTGATTCCTAATGTCTTCTTCCATTTCCCACGTTGCGTCTTCATCTCGGTTGTGGTTCTGCCACACCACTTTAACCATCGAAATCTCTCTCTTACGTAACTGACGTATCTGCCGGTCAATAATTCGGATCAGCTTCTCAGTGTAGGACAAATTCTCCATCAGGGGAGGAGTGTCATGAGTGATGATATGTTCGGGATCTGGTTGATACTTCTTCAATCTCGAGACGTGGAACTTGAGTCATGAGTGATGATATGTTCTCCATTCCCGCATACTGTGCGAGTAACTCGAGTCAGTATGCTAACTTCCCGATCCTCTTCAAAATCTTGTAAGGTCCAACATATCTCGGACTCAACTTGCCTCCTTTCTTTGGATTAGTTACTCCTTTCCGTGGCGAGAGTCTGAGAAATACTTCATCTCCGACTTCAAATTCCAAATCCTTTCTCCTCTTGTCCGCGTAACTCTTTTGGCGGCTCTGAGCCATGCAGATCCGTTCCTTGATCAGTTTGTCCTTCTCCATGGCCTCCTGAACTAGGTCAACCTTTGGAATCGATGGAGGCTTTTGTTTCCCTTTTGGAGTTCATGGGTCGTCAATCTCCCAGTGTAGTGGGGATCTACACTTTCGCCCATATAGTGCCTTGTAGGGTGCCATCCCAATCATTGCCTGATAGTTGTTATTATAGGCGAACTCGACCAACGGTAAGTGTGAATCCCAACTTCCTTGGAAATCCAACGTGCAAGCTTGCAGCATATCTTCCAGGGTTTGAATCGTTCGCTCAGACTGTCCATCAGTTTGTGGTGTGCTGATGTGCTGAAACTTAGTGAGGGACCCAATTCCTCGTGCAAGAACTTCCAAAATCTGGAGACAAATCTCGGATCTCTGTCTGATACTATGTCGCCTGACACTCCATGCAATCGAATGATCTCTCGGATATAAATCTGCGCGAGTTTCTGCAAGCTATCAATCTTCTTGATGGGTAAGAAATGTGCAGATTTCGTGAGTCAATCTACGACTACCCATATAGCATCATGGCCTCATTTGGTCCTTGGTAGGTCCGTCACGAAGTCTATCGTTATGTGTTCCCATTTCCACTCGAGAATCCTCAATGGCTGTAGTAAAACAGATGGTCGTCGGTGTTTTGCTTTTACTCGTTGACAAGTCAAACATCTCGCAACGAACTCCGCTACCTGGTTCTTCATGTTTACCCACCAATAATTCTGTTTCAAGTCCTTATACATCTTGTTTCCTCCAGGATGTATAGTGTACATCGAGCGGTGTGCCTCTGCCAGGATTTTATGCCTTATCTCCTCGTCATTCGGTACACATACTCGGTTTCAGAATATAATAATCTCGTCTTCGGGTACCGAAAATTCTTGTCTCTCCCCTTTAAGTATCTTCTCTTTCAGTTTTTGAAGATGCGCATCTGTTTCCTATGCTGCCTTGATCTCGTCCAGCAGATCGGGTTTAACCGAAATGTTAGCATATGTAATCTGAGTATTGGTTCTCGTCGGATTCCAATTGCTCAGTTCTTCTAATGATTTCTACTCTCGAATCATTAGTCTGGCTAAACTCGCCTTTCTGCTCAAGGCGTCGGCTACTACGTTAGCCTTCCCGGGATGGTATTGAATATCAAAGTGATAGTCCTCAATTAACTCCATCCATCTCTGTTGCCTTAGATTGAGATCTTTCTGAGAGAATAGATATTTCAGGCTCTTGTGATCTGTGAAAATTGTGAACGTTGCTCCGTAAAGATAGTGCCTCCACTTCTTTAACGCGAATAATATCGCTGCCGATTCCAAGTCATGCGTCGGGTAATTGGCCTCATACGGCTTGAGCTTCCGTGACGTATATGCAATGACATTTCCTTCATGCATGAGCACTGCTCCTAGTCCTTCCTTTGATGCATCACTGTAAACGACAAAGCCTTATGTTCCCATTGGAAGAAATAAGACTGGAGCTGTAGTAAGTCGTTTCTTCAGTTCTTGGAAACTAGCCTCGCACTTGACGTTCTACTCGAAATTGACTTGCTTCTGGGTTAGTTGAGTGGGTGGTCCGGCTATCTTAGAGAAATCCTTGATAAATCTTCGATAATATCCAACCAATCATAAGAAACTCCTGATCTCTGTTACTGACTCGGGTTATTTCCATTCAACCACTGTGTTGGGAAATTATTTTGTAGATTTTGATAATGCCATGTAAATCTTAGATTAGAATGTTGGCACCCCATTTTCCTTGTAATTCTCATTGTAATAGATATGGCTGAATGAGCTGAGTCAAGTTAGCTATGCCTGGGAATACAAGAAGTCAACTGAAGAAGTGAAGTGAAGACTCCGCTGAGGAACAACTGAGTATGGCCAAAATAGAAGATCAAGGACTCGACTGCAGATGTAACAGCTGAGGGATAGCTATGTGAAGAGTCAGTTAAGTCAACTTGAGGAGCCATGTCAAGAGTTGAAGTGATAGATGAGTCTTTCAATGATTGGAGCAGACTCAAGTCACCTTGGGAAAAGGCAGCTGCAAAGAGGAGTTAACTGAAAAGAATCCGTTGCACATAAGTCAAGAACTTTACTTAAATAAGTAATACTTCCTTGCTGCCATGTCTTAAAGTGTTCAGTCCCAGAAGTGTGCAAAAGGAATAAACCAATGGGAAGCACTGCACCTTATGTCAGAACCTGAAAAGCTGGACATTCATTTAATATGAGGAAAGGCCTACATCTCAAGACTGAAAACCCAAGAAAAGACAAGCCAACGAACACAAGTGACTTTTGAAAATTAGCCAATCTCTTCAACGGGCAGATTTTTGAAAGTTCACTATAAAAGGCTGAGGAATTTCATTGAGAAAAGGCTACATTGATTACCTGAACCACGAACGAACAAGCATTATTAAAATTGTAACCTGCAAAATATTCTCAAGATAAGCAAAATCCTCAAGCCTAAATCTCGAAGGAAATCGATCTAACACAAGCTGTGAAGGAAAGACAACTTCAATCTGTTGAAGAGGAAACTTTTGAAGAATCAAAAGGGGTCTACTTTCCAAGGAGGATTGTAGGAAGTTTCAAGGTCGAACCAATCTCAAGTTATTGGAGTGCTTCGTGATCAAATCCAAGAAGCTTGAGAAAGTGAGTGATAGCCCGCGTGTACCGCCTGTGAAGAAGCTTCGAGTCGGACGAGAAGAAAGCGGTTGTGTGGCCAAGACATCTCCAGGCGAGTCCAATGAGCAAGTCAATCGTGTGATCAAGACTTCTCTCTGGTGATCGATAACCACTTTGTGAATTGATCATTACTTAGTGGATTAGCGGAGAGGCTTACCAAAGAAGCGGTGAGACAACTAAATCTCCCCTGAAAAGGTTGTCTCTCCACCGCCACATCTTTCTTTGAAGGCGAAGAGAAGCAGAGTATGCTACCTTTCATCCCTGAAACGGAAGGACATGAAGAGGATGAAGATGATGATGTAATTGTGGTTTCTCCTGTGTATCCTGACTAGGGGTGGCAATTCTTGACACGACACGATAGCACGATACGAAAACAACACGAAAATAGCGGGTTAGTGTTTAGCATTATCATGTTCGTGTCCTTATCGTGTCAACACGATAAGGACACGAAAATTTCGTGTCGTGTTCGTGTAACACGATAAACACGATAAAAAATAAGATAACACGTTGACCTGTTAACGACCTGTTAATCTGTTAGCGACACGATCTGTTTTGAAACACGTATCTGATAATGACACGATAATCCGTTAGTGACACGTTAACCTGAAAACTAAAAAAAATAAAATAATTATAAAACATAAAATAAATGGAAAAAAAATAAAAAATGAGGTGATAATGTTTAGAGACTAGAGTTTAGACTACTTACTTTAGACATTTACTGATTTACACTTATTGACTCACGACTTTAAGTTTTGTCCATTTTTAATTTTAAAAAATGTTTCTAGTTTATGCTTTCACTTTTCACCCAAAAGACCAACCAAGTTTCATTTTTAGGGTTTTAGTTTCACTCACATTTTGACAGTCAACTCCAAGCAAGAACCGCCGTACATCGTTGTTCGGACTCCGACGTACATCAGCCTTCATACATAAGCGACCACTGCCCTCCATTTTCATTTTCCAAGGATTACTCTCTATTTAAACAGTAAGTTCCCTTTTCATTTTTCTCTTTTCTTTTTTCTTTTTGGAAAATAAAAAATACAGTAAATTTTCTTTACAGTAACTTTCAATTAATTGAAACCAAATAGGTATACAATCCCAACTTGGTTCAGTGGCCCATTTAAATTCATTTTATTATATTAATTGTTCAGTTTTAATTTTTTATGTAGTTTATACTTGATAATTGATATGTTTTTAGTGTTATACTTAATAATGATTTTTTTTGCTGTAAACTAGGATGCCATGTCGAATATTGAGAGTGCTAGTGTTGCTGACACTCAGGATGAATTTGTTGATTTGGAAGAAGGATGTACAAGTCTAAATAAAGAAAAAAGTCAAAACACTAGCAAAACGAATAAAAGAAGAAAGAGATCAGATGTTTGGAACCATTTCAAGGTTCTTAATACAGGTACTAATGATTTTGCAACATGCAAGTGCAAATATTGTGGACATAAGTATAATAAAATTTCAAGCAAAACTGGAACTGGAAATTTGAGACGTTATATAGAAACTTGTCCAAGGAGAAACACACATGATGTTGGAGATATGATGTTGTCTAAGAGTGTTGCACCTAGATATGATCCTGAACATTTTAGAGAGTTGGTGTGTTCTGCAGTAGTTGCTCATGGTTTACCTTTTTGTTTTGTTGAATATGAATGTATTGTAGCTTGTTTTGAGTATCTTCGACATGACGTTAAGTTGGTTTCTAGAAATACATTAAAGGCTGATGTTTTGAAATTGTATGAAAGAGAAAAAATGAGAATCAAGTCGATGTTAAAGGAGACACCCTTAGAATATGTTTAACTTCGATTGTTGGACTTCTATTACTACTGATGGTTATATTTCTCTAACATCCCACTTTATTGATAAAGAATGGGTGCTTCAAAAGAGGGTGTTGAACTTTTCTCTCATGCCATCTCCACACAAGGATGCAACATTATCTAATAAATTGCTTTCTAAGATATCTGAGTGGGGGATTGAAACCAAACTATTTTCTTTGACTTTGGATAATGCTTCGCGAATGATGTGTCTCATGATATGTTGCTTACACATTGAATTTGAATGATGCACTTCTTTGTAATGGTGACTACTTCCATATTCGTTGTTGTGCTCACATTATGAATTTGGTAGTGCAAGATGGTTTGAAGGATATTGATGGGGCTATTACTAAGATTCGGGAAAGAATCAAATATGTGCGAGGTTCACAAATGAGGAAACAGAAGTTTTTCGAATGTGTAAGCGTGGTGTCTTTGAGTAGTAAGAAAGGATTGAGGCCAGATGTGCCCACCAGGTGGAATTCTACGTTTCTAATGCTTGATAGTGCTTTGTACTATCGAAAAGCATTTTTTAATCTTCAATTAAGTGACCACAACTATAAGAATTGTCCTTCTTTAGTTGAATGGGAAAGAGTGGAGAATGTAGGTCCCAAGGGGTGTGAGTGTAAGGTTTAGAAGAGGGGGTTGAATAAACCTTACCAAATTTTCGATTTAGTCCTTTTAAAAGTTCGAGTTGATACTACACAATTGTGTCTAGGTGGACACCAATTTAGTTAATCAAGAGTTAGTCACTCAACACACTGACTTTGTGATAGAATAACTCAAATTGTTAAGACTCAATTAGCTCAACTCGTGGTTTGTTTTCATGGAAGACTTAACACCCTTAAGTTTGGTTTAGTAGAGATTTAAAGCTTGATTTAGTACTTAGAAATTATCTAATGGATAGCAAATATGTCACAGTGAAATTAAACAAATATGATGCAGAATTTAAAGTCTTTGAAATGTAAATGACACGATAAGTTTTTATAGAGGTTCGAAGATGGGGTAATTCTTCTACTCCTCTCTTCCAACTCCTGGAGGAATCCACTAGGTATTGATCGATATCTGAAGTGGTAAATAATCCCGGATACAAGTCTTGATCACACAAATGACTTGATCCTTTGGGACTCGATGAGACGCTTGATCACTCACTCGGTGGCTTCTCTTCTGTCGACTCGGCTTCTTCATAGGGCGGTTGCCTTGCTACTACAACCCACTTGCTCAAGCTCTTTGGATTTGATCACGAAGCCCTCCAAAAGCTCAAGACTTGGTTCGACCTTGAACCTTCCTACAATCCTTCGTGGAATGTAGACCCCTTGATTCTTGATAATTTCATCTTCAACCGATTGAAGTTATCTTTCCTTCACGGTGAGTGTTGGATTGATGTTCTTCGTAGTGTAGGCTTGAGGATTGAGAGTTTAATAACTTGAGAATATTTCAGGTTACAATTCTAATAATTGCTTGAATGTTTGTGGTTCGGGTAACCTGCGTAATCTCTCTCTCTTTTTTTCTCGAGTTATTCCTCGGCCTTTTATAGTGAGCTTTTCAAAAATCTGCCCGTTGAAGAGATAGGCTTATTTTTGAAAGTCACTTGTGGTCGTTGGCTTGTCTTGTTGCGATCCTTGGAATTGCCATTTCCTCGTATGAATTGTTCTCCACCTTTTGGAGTTCGACACGGTGTAGTGCTTCCCATTGGTTTATTCCTTTTGCACGCTTAAGGGATGAGCACTTCGAGAAAGGTAGCATGGAGATATTACTTGTTTAAGTAATTCTCTTGATTTACAGTAACGGATCTTTTTGATTATCTCGACTTGATCGCATTTCCTTGCTTTCCCCAGGTGACTTAGAGTCGACTTCTAATCATTGGATGACTCTTCATCACTTCAACTTGAGACTTGGCTTTTCTTAAGTTGACTTGATGATACTCCACTCACCGCATCTCGTTGCTCCTTCAAGATGAGTTCCCGTCTTCTCTTCTTTGCCATACTCAAAATTGTCTTGCAAAGGAGTCTTCCTTCTAGTCTTGATTGTCTTCTTGCATGTTTGGGCATAGGCGACTTAACTCGGCTTGACCAGCCCTATTTATTACAATGCGATTAACAACAAAAATTAGGTGCCAACTTCCTATTCTAAGTTTTACATGGCATTCATCAAAATCTAAACAATAAATTTCCCAACAATTTCCCCTTTTTGATGATGCCAAAACTTAAAACATTCAAAAATGTAAATAGCAAAGATACATACGGATAGTGTATTCACATAGAATGTATGCGTAGAATCAATCCTTTTATTGATCATAACATTCTTGTTCTTTTACACAATCAACAAGGTGTATCGAGCAAACATTTGTCTACACAAAAAAATAAAGAATTTGACTTTATTGTAGAAGACTTACATAGTATGTATTTACATAGTAAAATACATGAAGGGGTGGACAACAACACTTCATCTCCTTCGCCTCCTTCTTTCATCTTCCTCGATTCTGCACATCTTCTCGGTCTTCTTCTCTTTTCTCATCTCCACTGCCTTCTTCTTCTTTTTCATATGCTTTCCGGCAGACTTCATCTCTTCTTAATCTCTCTTGTCTTTCCTCCCATAGCTGAGTTTGTCTCTTATTTTCTTCTTCTATTCTTTTCGCATACTCGGATTGTTTTTAGCCACTTGCAAATTGGCTACTTGGTCAAGACTCACCCGGAGATCCCTCCTTTCTTGCCGGATCTACGTACTCAATGTTTTTGGGCGAGGCCTGGGTCTCAAACCTCTTCCTCCACCACATCGCTTCTTCCTCTACTTACTGGCGTGTATTGTATCGGGGTCTTCTTCTTTCCAAATGAGTGACCAACGGAGTGACCCGGTAGTGAGATCGGTGTCTGCCGCTGTCGACTTCTTCACATAACGTGAGACCCTTTTCCCGAAGACAGTCCCAAGCTTGAGCCATAGACATTTTTGCAAAGTATCCTTGAGATGCGAACGTTTTAAATTCATCAACCGATCGTGGCTCGGTCCCGACATCGAGATGGCATAAGTGTCTCTGTCTCTTTGGAATGCCTCCATGTTGTTTCAAGATGTTCATAACCCGGGCATCCATTCTTCCTTCTACTTCCTCCATCCCCGCTTCAATTGTCCTTCTCTTTTCGGCCATAGATATAGCAGAGTGTTGGGTGGCGGAGTCACGGGGGGAGTTTCTGTTGATAATATCACCTGTGACAAGACCTTGTTGGGGTTTGTGCAATCATCAAGGTCACATCTTTCGATCCTTCCCCCTCAACGAACTTTCCTTTCTTTTGTTTTGACACTTCCTCACTGTCTTTCCCTTTACAAACTCTTCCTCCTTTTCCGACTTCGGATCTCTTTAGCGTACTTTAAAGTATTCATCTTCCCCTTTTTGGCATCATCAAAGAGAGAGGAACACCTGAAACATACTTGGCAAGTAGGAAGTCGAGCCTGCGATAGTCGAGTTCTCTCGAGTCTGCTGCGGAGTATGCGGCAAAGACGAAATTCGGAGCGAGTAGCGTTGGACTCTGCTGAAATTAGCTTCATTTCAGCCATGAGAAAGGCTGAATTTTCTATCCATATTTTCTTCCATACGCTGGAGATCACTCTTATTTTGCTCACGCAGCTTTTATCTCGGCGGTGTGAGCTTCGTGCATGTGCTCAATGTGTTCTCTCAATTTCGTTTTCGCATCGGCATTCTCGGCTCTCGGACCAACATCTTGTTGAACAATGTCTGAAGTATCTAACTTGTTCCACACGCATTGTTTGCTTCTTTGTTGCCACCATTCCCCGATTACTTGTTATGCCTCTCAAGTCGGCGGTAAGGTTGGCATCTCTGTTATCGATCTCATGTCCATAGAGGCTGGTGCCTCTCCATCCGTTCAATTTCAAAAATAATGCTTTAAACACCTCCCAAACTTCAAATTTGTTTCTTGAAGTTGCGGTGACGGCCATGCGCCGTCAAAGTCATTGTTAGCTGAACGATGGTACCTGACGGAATGACGGGAGCTGGTCGTGGGAAGCGTGCGAGCTCGTTCTCGACTCTTCAGGGAGGCTCGGGTACCTCCGGGGAGAAAGGAAATGATTCTACAAAGGAATCATCACGGCCAATAGGATTTGTTCAATGATGAGAGGTGTGCGTGAAGTTCCTTTTGGAGTCGAACCTGCTTTGTAGCTTGAGGAGCCTGTGCGGTGGACTCTGTTTCAGTTTGGGGTCTTTTGTGAAGTGGACCCGACTTTGTTTGAGCCTCGGTGTCTCAGCGGCTTCGTTGGTCTCGGCTAGTTTCTCCCAATTGAGTGGACTGGTCCTCGGCCTTGCTCGAGCGTCATCGGACGATGATGAGATTTCCATTGGTGGCTCATCATCAAAATTGAAAGTTTGGCGAGTAGTCCGGAGATCGGACTTGCTCGTCTTTGGAACATCCGCACTTGAGTCTTTTAGATCTATCACGGGGATGACTCGGCTTCTTCATCGCCTTCGATCCCAAAAAGGTTACATCGGGATTATCCTGGGAATCATGAAGCGCGCTTATCTCCTTTTTCGGATGGATCAATGATAGCGGGAGGGATGTTCTCTACTTGACTTCTTTACCCCAGGAAGTCTCAACCTCCCGTGGGCCTTCATTACCTCCTACGATCTCAATCGCAGTGAGGCACTTGGACCTTCCTTTCGGCAGGTGTCGGTATCTTAGGGTCTTCGTGGTGGCATCCATTGGAGTGTCAACCCCATGGATTGCACTTTCATCGCCAGTGTTAACTCCCGAGGGCTGTTCCTTCCCTGTGCCTCGTGCATCGGCGCATCGCGTCATTAGCTGCGAGAGCGTTGGCACCTCACCGTGAGACAGTCTCAATCGCCTCGAGCTTAGTTGATGACAACTTGCTTTGTGTACTTTGTGGTTGTTCCTTCTCCACTTCGCCTCCTAGATTCGTTGTGGAGTCATCTCGCAAAGATTCTCCGACCTTGCTGCGGTGGAGGGAGTTTTCCCCTCGGTGGCGCATCGGTGAGTGACTTGGAATGGGGTCACTCGTCTCAAACTCCCGGTTATTTCTCTGATTGTTCAGCCGTTGGGGCGGGTGGTAAGACACCTTCATTAGGGGTTGGCTCAACCGGGGTCCCCACTAACCTAGTTTCATCGCCAGTTCCTTAATTCCTTCTCCCGAGTGAGTTTGGGGAAGTGGTGGCGAAGAACAACGGTGGCGATTTGCTTTGAACCACTCCCATTGGATCAATTTCACTGTGTTTTGGAGGACTCTCCTAGTCCCTCCATCATGCTCTGCTCATGAAGAATTACGGATTCATGCATTGCTTCTGCATTTGCAACTCTTCTCAATGGCGGCGGCAGGGTCAGATCCTCATCACTTTACGATAGAATATCGAAGTGAGAATGTGTATGTTACTGTGGTGCGGTGAGAGGGGATGATGGCCTTCTCTCTTGCCTCGCTTCCTCTGCCGCCTCTCTCATTCTCCTTATCCTTGAAAATCTGCGGGATATCATGCGATTTTCTTCATCCATCTTGAGATCACGAGAGGTTAGTCGAGGAAGTTCAGCAGTTCCTCTTCTTCTTCGATAAACTCGGGCGTTGGAACTGTTCCTTGATCGACTCAATTTCCACTTCCTCCACTCACGCGATTTTGGATGTCCGGGTAAGGTGGGGATAGGATCATCACATCACTATCGGCTCTATCGGCCTTCTTTTGTGTCTCACCGCGGACTACAACAGTGTCTTGATTTGCCTCTGTGATCGCCTTGACGAGACTTAGTTTGTTTCATCAATTATATCACGGGGACTCTACTTCTCCGGTAGTCTCCTGTGTCTGCTCCGGTGAGTGGTGACTCGGCCCGGTTTCTCAAGCTCGGAGTGCTTGATGATTCTTCTTCGTCTCTAGTTTGTACCGAGAGGAATTTACGTTCGGAGAGAGTTTCTTCGATTCTTGGGCGGGGGGCGTCTTTGTGTTTTCTTACGAGGAGCTGGCCGTCTTGCTTATCGGATCTCCTCTTTTGACGATCGGAGAAGGTATTTGAGAGTCCTTCTCGGCCGATTTCTTTGGCGGGAGACACACGGCAGCGGGCGGAGTGACTTCTACGAGGCTACGGCGGGAGCGGTTTGACTTTCTTTCTTTGCGGGCGCGGATCGTCTTCTTAGCAAATTTGGGCGGCCTTTCTTCTTTGGTGGAGAGAAAACAATTTGTGTCTTGAGTGGTGATTCCCCTCCCCTCACTCGTGTCGCTCTCTTGGCGTAGGCTCTCTTACGTGCGCCATAGAGGTTTGATCTGAACATTCTTTTGTTTACATGGAACACCTTTCCATGTCTACGAGGACTCCTTTCACCTCCATCACCCGACCAATCACCGAGGCCATATCCTAGGGATCCTCCAAATGCACCATCTTCCTTGAAGGATTTGTTCCCTACATTACGCGGAGTCTGCTTTGTAGACAAACTCAGCCCATTTATTTTCTTTTCTTCAATGATCGCGGCCATTCACGATCAACTTAGCTTTTGTGATTGGTTGGTCAAAGCCGCCAAATTTGATGTCTATGCATTTGGCAACTATGTCCAACGATTTGTGGTAATCCTCCTTCAACACCTCTTGTTTCTTGTGTAAACTATTTTATCAAAGATAGTCGGGCTTGGCTACTTCCTTCCAAGCGGCGGCCAGGTTTACATCGGATCGTTGATTTCGATGCTCCCTTCCGTCGGTAGTGGCGGTGTTCACCAAATCCTTGGCGAGAGATGGTGAACTTCTTTCCGTGAGCAGATGACTTTATCCCTTCATCGTAAATCTCGGCGTTCACGTGAAGCGTGCGACCTCCTCCACATAGGTCATCGGATATTCCAACGTCGAAGCGGTTTTAGCCAGGCGTTTCCAATTTCTCAGCAATTTTCTTTACTAGGGTGTCGTCGGACCCCTGTTTCACCATCTTCGAAATCCACGATGGGCCGGTGTGGATTTGCTTTCCTAACTTGACAAAATCATAGGTTGGTGCCATTTTTCGGGATTTCACCGAAGAAAACTTAGAGGTTGATTTGAAGATAGATAGGGTTTTGAGAGAGTTTTGACTTTGCTTCTGAGAGAAATGAACGGTTTTGGTAATATGAGCGAGAGAAGAAAGAAAGCTTAAGTATGGTTTATGAAAGGACGTGTGGATGGTTTTTGAAATGTGATCGAAATCAACGGCTTAGATTTTGCACGCGATTTAGCATTTAATGACTCGTATTTAATGCGGCACATTTATATCCAATCATAAGCTTGGTGTGCGGCTTTTGCTGTACACGCGTCATAATTATCTTTGGCGTAACTCTTAAAAACATTCCCGCTTAGTAAAAACGACTGCATTTTTGTCACTTTGCTCATAAATGACTCTGCTTTTACCCTTAGCTGGTTTAACTCTTCTTCTCACAGTTCTCTTTGTGACTCAAATTTGTCGGTGACTCGGTATATTGTCTTTCCGATATGGTGATTTACTTAGCCGATTTGTGAGTTCACTCTTTTTCCCTTTTTGTGTTCCATTTCTTTTCTTTGATTCTTTTGAGTGTCACTCAATCAATTAACCTAACTCATGCTTGAGTTCTTCAAATCTTGACTCACATAATGGTTTTGTGAAGATGTCGGCCAATTGTTTATCGGTTGAGATATATTCCAAGATGATGTCCTTCTTTTCACCATGATCTCTTATGAAGTGATATCGACATCGATATGCTTTATTCTTGAGTGCAACACGAGTTTTGAGTGATAGCAATTGCACTTGTGTTATCACACATGATTGGAATTTCCTTTTCTTCAACTTCATAGTCTCTCATTTCTTTGTCTCATCCATAGGATTTGGGCTGTAACAACTGCCAGCTATGTATTATGCTTCAATTGTGTAGAGGTGGCTATTGAATTTTGCTTCTTGCTAAACCAGGAAAATCAGCTGTTTCCAACCATTTGACATGTGCACGAGGTGCTTTTCTGTCAACTCGCATCCAAGATAATAGTCGTCTGAATAGCCAATTAGCTTGAATCCACCTTCCTTTGGATACCATAAACCAACTTCTTGGCTTCCTTTCAAGTATCTCAAGATTCTCTTAGGCTTTCTTTGTCATATGACTCTCTTTTGGAGCGATTTAAATCTCGCACATACACCTACAAACAAAGGTGATGTAAACGCTTCTTTTTGTGAGATAGAGCAATGATCCAATAAGTGCTCTATATCTTGTTTGATCTGAGTTTTGCCATCTGCATCCATGTCCATTTTGATGTATTCATTGGTATTTTCACGAGAAGACTTCTCCTCCATACCAAATTTCTTCATTAAATCTCTGGTGTATTTTGTTTGACTTATGAAGGTTCCATCCTTGATTGTTTCACTTGGAGTCGAGGAAGAATGTCGCTCTCCCATCATGCTCATTTCAAATTTGCTTTGCATGAGGTTTGAAAATTTTTCACATAGCTCTTTGTTTGTGGATCCAAAAATGATGTCATCCACATATATTTGAACAAGCAAAGATGCTCTTCTTGTCTTGAATTAAAAAGTGTTCTATCGACTTTTCTTTTTGTGAATCCATTCTCGGTTAGGAATTGTGACAAAGTATCATACCATGCTCTGGGTGCTGTTTCAATCCATACAGAGCTTTCTTGAGTTTGTATACCTTATCTCCAAGAGTCTTACGCTCAAATCCTGGAGGTTGTTCAACATACACTTCTTCTTCCAATAAACCATTTAGGAATGCACTTTTTACATCCATCGATATACAATGAAATTCTTGTGAGTGCATAGGCAAGAAACATCCTTATTGCTTCCAATCTTGCTACGAGGAGCAAATGTTTCATCAAAATCTATTCCTTCTTCTTGGCAATATCCTTTGGCTACTAGTCTTGCTTTGTTTCTTACCACGAACCTTCCTCGTCCATCTTGTTTGAACACCCATTTAGTACCAATAACGTTTTGATGGGTGGGTCTTTGAACTAATTCTCATACTTTATTTCTTTCAAACCGATTGACTCTTCTTGCATAGCTTGAATCCAATGTGTGTCATCAATGCTTGTAACACATCTTTGGGCTCTATTTGCGAGATAAAGCATGTGAACATAGCTTCTTGTTGAGTTACGGATCTTGTTTTGACACCTTCTCTTATATCTCCAATGAAAAGTTAAGTGGATGGTCTTTCGGCCATCTTACATCCGGTTGAAGTAAGTTAGTGGATTGATCGTCTAGCAAATTTGTGTTGCTTTGATCGACTCTCTCGTAGTCACTTAGCCGCAAATTTTCCGGTGCTTTTGAGATTGACTATCTCATCTTCTTACGAGTTTATAATTCCGGCTTGGCCCGATTGTGTTGGATGATTCAAATTATCGGTGACTCTTCAATGTCTTCTCAATTTACATTTGGCTCATCGAATACCACATGAATGGATTCTTACGCAACCATAGTCCTTTTGTTGAGTACTCTGTAGGCTTTGCTTTCAAATTGAGTATCCCAAAAGATACCTTCATCGGCTTTAGCATCGAAGGCCTTTAGATTGTCTTTGCCATTGTTGTGGATGAAGCATTTACATCCAAATATTCTAAAATATGCAACATTTGGTTTTCTTCGATCCAAATCTCATAGGGAGTCTTTGTCGGTTATCCTTTTATCATACATCTGTTTTGAGTGTAGCAAGTTTGTGTTGATTGCTTGACCCAAAATCTTTTTGGTAACCACTGCTTGACTAACATGGTCCTTCTTTGCTTCTTTGAGAGTTCTATTCCTTCTTTCGCAACTCCATTCTCATTGTGGAGTCTTTCTTTGAATAGTTCATGACCAATACCATTATCCATACAATCTTGAGTTATTATTCCATTGACAAACTCGGTTCCTCTGTCGATCTTATTTTGATAATGGTTTGGCTCTTCTCATTTTGAATCCTCTTCATCAATTTGTGGTAGTTTTACGTAGAGTTTCTTTCTTCTTACACATGAATATTGGCCATGTATATCTTGAGTAGTCATTTACTACCACCAAGGTGTATTTCTTTCCACTTATGCTAGTTGGTTCCACTGGGCCAAATAGATCCATATGTAGCAGATGCAATATTCTTGTTGAAATGGGCATGTCTTTTCTTTGAATGATGATTTGATTTGTTTTCCCTTCGACATGCGTCACATATACTCTCCTTTTTGTATCTTGAGTCTGCGGAAGTCCTTCCACAAGACTACTACGGCAAGCTTGTTAATCGTTTTGAAATTCGGGTGACTCAACTTTTTGTGCCACAGCCAACTTGATTCAATTTTGTGCTTTTTGCTAGTAGGCAGTCTTTGGGTGTAGCGGTTGACCAATCTACTACATACATGTTCTTTTGTCTGCATCCTTGCAACACAACTTCATTCGATTCAGCCTCCTTGATTTGGCATATACCCATGTTAAATCCAACATTATAGCCCTTGTCACGAGTTGGTGATGCTTAGCAAGTTGAAGTTGAGTCCTTCAACATATGCAACATCTGTGATTTCTAATCCATTCCTCTTGATGGATCCAATGCCTCTTATTTCACCTGGAGCTTCATTTCCTCCAAATATGACTTTTGCTCCTTTAACTTCCTTGAATTTTGATTTTCTTATTTCTGTCATATATGTCCGGAATGCCACTATCCATGTACCAGTTCCTTGGCACTCAACATTTGTTCCTTGAACCTCATCTTCTTGGTCGGAGTTGATCTTGTTCCTTGGCCATCAAACGGATCGGGCTTCTTCTTGAGTCACTTGAGTAGTCGGCTTCTTTGCTCTCCTCGAATCACTGTCTCTCTTGACTTGGCTTTGTCTCAACGATCTCTGCAGCCAACATTGCCTTTTTATTTTCTTGTCTGCTTTCTCACGAAGACCTTTCTTTCTTCTTCATTCTGTATTTGTTGACTACGAGGATATGGGCAATCAATGGCGTAGTGACCTGGTTGCCTACGGTTCAGCATAGATATTCAACATTTTGATCAGCTCTTTCCATTCTTGGATTGTCGACCTTTGATATTGACTTTTTGATGATCTGTTCTCTTGGTTGGCCTATCTTCCCTTGATTCGGAGGGGAGTTGAGTGTCTTCTCGGAGGATTCGCCCTTGCCTCTCTTGTAGTTCTTATTGAAGAACTTGTTGAACCTTTTTACTAGTAGGGCTATTTCTTAAGGGTCAATGACTTCTTTGACCTCGGCTCTCTTCCCATCTTTAACAATTAGAAGCAATTGTTTTGGAGTGCAATTTGTCTCTTCTGGTCTTTTCTTCTCGGCTCAAACTCGTAGGCTTTGAGGTCGAGAATAGTTCATGGTTGGATGTCTTTGATAGGTCCATGGAATGTCTTAGTGCCATGACCTTCATTTCCCATTCAGCTGGGAGACTTTTTAGGATCTTCATACACATTTCCTTCTGTGTATATTCCTTTCCAAGTGCGGAGATAGCTCGTTGGTGATTTACGTGAACGAGCATCCGGTTGATCCAGGTTTTCTCTGCGATCATTTTGAAATTCTCAAATTTTTGTACAACCACTGATAATTTATTTTCTTTGATTTGCTCTGAGCCTTCACAAATCAATGTTAGTTTGTCCCAGATTTCTTTAGTCGTTTTGTCCCAAATCAATGTAAAGGATGTCCTTGGCTACATTGTCCAGGTTGTATCTTTTTCTGTCATCATTTGTCCATTCATTTCTTGGTTTTTCGATCATAGGTGTGCAGGGAGCAACATCCTCTTCACCTTGATTGCGACTCTTCTTTTCTTACAATTTGTGTTCACCTTTAAGATTTGCGGTGGCCCATCCTCTATCACTATCCACATCTCATCATGTAATCTTTGATAGATGAGCACATGCATACGAATTTTCCAATCATCAAATTCTTCAATTGTGAACATAGGGATGCGTGTCAAATTTGCTTCCATGATAATAAATTTTAATGATAAAAAGAGTTTTGAAAGTTTAAGTACTAAAGCAGACTTTGAAAAATTTGGAGATCTAGTTCAGTAACCAGTGCGGAAGGCTCAATGAACCAACCGCTCTGATACCACTTGTAGGTCCCAAGGGGTGTGAGTGTAAGGTTTAGAAGGGGTTGAATAAACCTTACCAAATTTTCAATTTAGTCCTTTTAAAAGTTCGAGTTGATACTACTGCAGTGTTTGTGCCCTGGGTGGACAGCCAATTTAGTTAATCAGTAGAGTTAGTCACTCAACAGACTCGACTGAGCTGTTGATAGAATAACTCAGCTGTTAAGACTGAATTAGCTCAACTGTGGTTTGTTTTCAGCGGAAGACTTAACACCCTTAAGTTTGGTTTAGTAGAGATTTAAAGCTTGATTTAGTACTTAGAAATTATCTAATGGATAGCAAATATGTCGTGAAATTAAACAAATATGATCTGAGAAATTTAAAGTCTTTGAAATGTAAATGACACGATAAGTTTTTATAGAGGTTCGAAGATGGAGTAATTCTACTACTCCTCTCTTCTCCAACTCTGGAGGAATCCACTAGGTATTGATCGGTATACAAAGTGGTAGCAGATCCCGGATACAAGTCTTGACCACCACAGCTGACTTGATCCTTTGGGACTCGATGCTGAGACGCCTTGATCACTCGGTGGCCTGCGTGCGACTCGGCTTCCTCACGGGGCATCTGCCTTGCTACTACAGCCCACTTGCTCAAGCTCTTTGGATTTGATCACGAAGCCCTCCAAAAGCTCAAGACTTGGTTCGACCTTGAACCTTCCTACAATCCTTCGTGGAATGTAGACTCCTTGATTCTTCAGTAATTTCCTCTTCAACTGATTGAAGTTATCTTTCCTTCACAAGTGAGTGTTGGATTGATGTTCTTCGTAGTGTAGGCTTGAGGATTGAGCATTTAATAACTTGAGAATATTTCAGGTTACAATTCTAATAATTGCTTGAATGTTTGTGGTTCAGGTAACCTGCGTAATCTCTGTCTCTTTTTTTTCTCAGAGTTATTCATCAGCCTTTTATAGTGAGCTTTTCAAAAATCTGCCCGTTGAAGAGATAGGCTTATTTTTGAAAGTCACTTGTGGTCATTGGCTTGTCTTGTTGCAGTCTTTGGAATTGCCATTTCCTCGTATGAATTGTTCTCCACCTTTTCAGAGTTCTGACACGGTGTAGTGCTTCCCATTGGTTGCACGCTTCTGGGACTGAGCACTTCGAGAAAGGTAGCATGGAGATATTACTTGTTTAAGTAATTCTCTTGATTTCTGTGCAACGGATCTTTTTCGATTATCTCGACTTGACTGCATTTCCTTGCTTTCCCCAGGTGACTTAGAGTCGACTTCCAATTATTGGATGACTCTTCATCACTTCAACTTGAGACTTGGCTTTTCTTAAGTTGACTTGACTGATACTCCACTCACCGCATCTCATTTGCTCCTTGATAGAGTTCCGTCTTCTCTTCTTTGCCATACTCACTTGTCTTTGCGGCGGAGTCTTCCTTCTAGTCTTGATTGTCTTCTTGCATGTTTGGGCATAGGCGACTTAACTCGGCTTGACCCGCCTATTTATTACAATGCAGTTTACAACAAAAATTGGGGTGCCAACTTCCTATTCTAAGTTTTACATGGCATTCATCAAAATCTAAATAATAAATTTCCCAACAGAGAAAATATGTGGTTTCTTAGCCTTATTTTATGAAGTCTCCAACATGTTTTGTGGAAGTAAGTGCCCAACTTCAAATTTATATTTTCGTCCGATTGTTACATGTTATGCACCATTGAGACAAAGTAAGGATGCTGCTGATGAGTATATTAAGAAAATGGCATCACAAATGTTATCAAAATTTGAGAAGTATTGGCATAATTTCAGTTTGATTTTGACTATAGCAGTTGTCTTTGATCCTCGTTACAAGCTTCAGTTTGTGGAGTTTTCTTATAATAAACTTTATGGGCCTAATTCTCATCAATATTTGCAAGTTAAAGAGAGATTATTTGCTCTTTTTGACGAGTATTACAAGATGTTCCCTAGCCAAGAAGAGAGCAACACAATGGGTGTTCCACATCCAAGTTCTAGTTATGAAAATGAATTGGCTATTGCTATGGTGGAGGTAATTTACAATGAATATAATTATCAATTATTAATTTTTATACCAGTTTCTTTTATAATTGTTATCTAATTTGGTACATTGTAGGAATTCAATGCATTTGATACTGAGTTTGGGTTAAGCCAACAAAAATCTCAACTGGAGCTTTATTTGGAAGAACCACAGATGGATGTGAAAGTGAATCTTGATATTCTTGAGTATTGGAAAGGAAATCAATATAGATATCCTGTGGTCGCTTCCATAGCTCGTGATATTTTGTGCATTCCTATAACTACAGTGGCTTCAGAATCTGTTTTTAGTGTTGGTGGAAGAGTACTTGACCAATATCGAAGTGCACTCAAACCAAATGCCGTGGAAGCAATTATTTGTACAAGAGATTGGTTGTATGGAGAAAAAGGTATAACGTTTTATTTTATTAATATTTATATGTTTCATATGTCGGCTTTTTATTTTTAATCTATTTAATTATGTTTTGTTGCTTTTAATAATTGCCATTTTATTATTTTTCAAAGTTGGTGAGAGTGTACTACCTATTAAGGAGCTTGTGGAAGACGTGATGGATGAGACTGTTTCTCATACTTCAACTGAATGTTCTACCTTTACATGAAAAGTAAAAGCTTGCATCATTTTTTTGTTAATTTTCATTTTTGCAAGCTTTATTTTTCTTTTGTTTAATTATTAATTCCATAACTTGCTACTTATTGTATATTTCATTATTTTTTGTCAATCAAATAGGTCATTGCTTTTTGGAGTTTTTGGTCATATAGCAAGTTGGAGCAAGAAAGTAATATGAAGACTGAAGTCCTGTAATGGTTGAATTGTTGAACCATATTTTATCTTTCTTAGAGTGTTTTGTTTTGTTTTGTCTTGTATGGCATGATGAGATTTTCAAATGTTTTTATTACTTGTTGGACTTGGACTGCAGTGGTTAGCTGGTTATATTTGATTTGGAAATTTGTAATTTTGTATCGTGTTTTTTCGTGTCATATCGTGTAATTTGATATCGTGTCTTATCGTGTAATATCGTATCATTGAAACTTAAACATTTTCACATTTATCGTGTCATATCGTGTCGTGTCGTGTCTACACGAAAATTGTCGTGTTCGTGTTCGTGTCAGGACATTTCTTATCCTGTCGTGTTCATGTGTGTCATTATCGTGTCGTGTCGTTATCGTGTCGACACGAAACACGACACGATAACATGATTTGCCACCCCTAATCCTGACATCCAACACCATCTACGTGAATGGAGGGCATGGAAGCTAAGTCATTCCAGGGTGCAGTTCGAATGCCCTAAATTTATCGAGGAGGAAGAGGAATTACTGCAAATTCCTTGGAGTTACCAGTGTCCGAACGGCTCTCGACGAAGGGCACTGCATGGACCTCCTCCGTATCATAAAGGTGGATGAGAAGGACAAAGCTAAAGAGCAAGCCCGTGCACTGGAGAAGGCAAATATATGTCATTTTACTGGAACTCTAGAACACGCTCACTCTCATCTTGATATGCTCTCTGAGAGTGATGAAGACTTGGATCCCATGGCTGCAACAGAGAAGTTAGACATGTAGCAAGCTCTAAAGGAATCCAGGTTGATGCATGAGCAGCAGATGATGGAAGGACCAGGAGAATCATCTCAGGCTCACCTAGAATTGGATCCTTTGGGAGTGGTGCAGCAAATTGCCACAACTATAGTCGCCACCACCTCCCGGTGCACTCACCAAATGACTCTCGGGAACGGCGGTGGCGGGAACTTGGGCACCCAGTTGAGCCACCCCTCAAGGTGTTTTACCACCGACCCTCAGCCCCAGCACTCAGCGGAAGGTAATGAGTGCGGAGAAGAGTGACCCCACCATCAGTCACTCATCTGGTGTGCCAGCTGAGGGGGAAACTCACTCCACTGCAGCAAGGTCGGAGGATGTTGCAGATAACTCAACATTGCAAAAAGCAGGCGAAGTGGAAAAGGAAAGAGAACCACATCAGACTGACACTGACGAAGCTAGGACAGTCCCAGCTGAAGTGCCAACTACTTTGCATGCTGGGACGCTTCTGGTGCAGTCGAGGCATAGGTTGGAAATACCTCGGGAGTTAACACTTTGGGCACTGAAAGTGCAATCCAAGGGGTTGAGACTCCTTGAGATGCCACTGTCCAAGACCCTAAGACAGTTGCGTCTGTTGAAGGGATTGTAGAAGACCTCGCTGCAGTTGAGACTGTTGGAGGTATTGAAGGCCCAAGGGAGGTTGAGATTTCCCTGGGTAAAACTCAAGAAGATAAGAGCATCCCTCATGTCATCATTGTTGAATCAGAAAAGGATATTAGTGCTCTTCATGATTCCCAGGACAACCCTGATATATCCTTTCTGGGATCTGAAGACGAAGCTGAGTCCACTCTTGTTGCTCGTCAAAAGTTCAACTTTGATGATGAACCAAGCCCCCAGGCTTCATAATCCTCTGATGAAGCTGATGGTGCAGCTGAGGACAAGGAAATTCATTTAGCGAGAATCTCATCGAGGCCGAAGAAGGCATTAAGGCAGTGAGGCTCAATCGGTGGCCAATCCACTCAACCAGGCCCGGTGAGAGACCGGAGTCATCTGCGCGAGGCTCCCAAAGTGCGGCGGGATCGACTAAACCCCAGATCATCAAAGGCACGAACAACTGTACAATCGATCCCATATGTGCGAGATGATGCATTTGAGGAAACATTCACTTTCTCAATTGAATTGCCGATCCTTGAAGAAGAGACAGCTCAAGAGTAGATCATCCGAGCAGATCCAGTAATTCCCACCGACTCCATTGTTCCAGCAGACTTTGATTTTGATGTTGCATGGCCGCCACCAATCCGTGACAACTCGAGATCCGTGAAGTCTTCAAGAAAATCAGGAGAGATTGAGAAGATCGAGCGACACCAGGCCTCACTAGATATGCGTCCTGGACAATAGAGATGCCACCCTCACGGACTTTACGAGGGATTGTGGTACGGATTAGGGAATGGTGTCAGCAGCAGAGTACAATGCGATATGAACAAGTCCGATATTTCAAGGCATTGTACAACAAGATGCTGGTTTGGAGTGCTGACAATGGTGATATGAAGCAGAGGATGAAGGCCAATGTTGATAGAATGCATGCCTCTCACACAACTGAAATGGAGCAGCTGCGTGAATTTCATCGAAAAGAAATTATGTTTGTTAAGGAGAACATGAATACGAAGTTCACCCTTCTCATGGCTGAAATGAAACTGGTGGCAGCTGAATCGAAAGCCACTCGCTCAGAATTTCGCACAGCATATGCCGCAGCAGACTCCAAGCAAAACTCGGCTCTCTCACCGACGGATTTCATGCTCATTGATGTTTCCAGGGGTTCCTGTCTCTTTTGCTGATGCCAAAAAGGGAGAAGAGGAATACCTGAGGAAGTTGAAGGAAGAGACGGTTGTTGAGAAGAAGAAGGAGAAGGAGCAAACAGCTGTTGAAAAGAAGAATGAGAAGGGAAAAGCTGTAGAGGGGGAAAGGTCAAAGGATGTGACCTTAATGCTTGCTGAAACCCCTCAGCAAGGTCATGTCATAGCATCGATAATCAGCAAACTTCCAATGGCTCTGCCGCTCCAACACTCTGTTGTGCTTATGTTTGAGAAGAGAAAAATTGTGGAAGCATGGATGAAGGAGGTTGAAAGAAAGACGGATGCCCGTGTTCTAGAAGTACTAAAAACTTATGGCAGCATTCCGGCAGGAAAGGACACAGATTCTATTCCAGATGATGGAGACGAGCCAAAATCAGTTGAAGAACTTAAAACGCTCGAATCCGAAGGTTACTTCAAAAACATGTATGTAGCCCAAGCCTGGGATTTGTACTGGGAGAAGGGTCTGAAGTTATGCGACGAAGCTGATAGGCAGCAGACTACCAGCAGCCATTCAGCTGGTAAGAAGAAAACTCTCGTACCATATACACCCAGAGGAGGAGGAAGAAGTGGTGGAGGAAGAGGTTTTCAACCTAGACCTCTACCCAAAAACATTGAATATGTGGATCCAGGCAAGAAGGGAAGGATCTACTGGGCTGCGTATGATGAAGTAGCTAATCGGGAAGTGGTTAGGAAGAATGCTGAATACGTGAAAAGAATCGAGGAGGAAAATAAAAGGCAAGATCAGCTGTGGCAAGAAAGGCAAGAAAGGAAAAGAAAAGACGATGCTGCGAAGAAAGCCTATGAAAAGAAGAAAACAACTGAAGATGAAAAGAAAAGAAAGAGAGTTGATGATGACAGAGCTGAAGAAGAAAGAAGGAGGCAGCGAAGGCGATGAAGTGTTGCTGCCAACCCCTTCATGTATCTTACTTTTGTAAATACATATATGTGTAAGTCATCTGTACATTCAATAAAGTATTGTTGTATTTTCACTCTACTTGTATCTCAGCATAGATGCTTGAAGTTTGCCTGTATATGATTATGCTCTGATGTACCCTGTAAACAGCTGTGTAAAGGACAAGAATGCTATGATCAATAAAATGATTGATTCTACGCATACATTCTTTGTTAATGCATTGTCTGTATGTATCTTTGTTGTTTACATGTTGCTTAATGATTTTAAGTTTTGGCATCATGAAAAAGGGAGAAATTGTTGGGAAATTATTTTGTAGATTTTGATGAATGTCATGTAAATCTTAGATTAGAATGTTGGCACCCTATTTTCCTTGTAATTTTCATTGTAATAGATAGGGCTGAATGAGCTGAGTCAAATCAGTTATGCCTGGGAATACAAGAAGTCAACTGAAGAAGTGAAGTGAAGACTCCGCTGAGGAACAACTGAGTATGGCCAAAATAGAAGATCAAGGACTCGACTGCAGATGTAACAAAGGGGGCAGTGTGTGAAGAGTCGATTAAGTCAACTTGAGGAGCCATGTCAAGAGTTGAAGTGACGGATGAGTCTTTCAATGATTGGAGCGGACTCAAGTCACCTACGGGAAAAGGCAACAAGCAAAGAGGAGTTAATCGAAAAGAATCCGTTGCACGAAGTCAAGAACTTTACTTAAATAAGTAATACTTCCATGATGCCATGTCTTAAATCGCTTTCGATCCCGAGAAGCGTGCAAAAGAATAAACCAATGGGAAGCACTTTTCGTGTCAAAATCGAAAAAGTCGGACATTCAATTAATACAAGGAAAGGTCTACATCTCAAGACTGAATACCAAGAAAATACAAGCCAACGAACACAAGTGACTTTTGAAAATCAGCCTATCTCTTCAACGGGCAGATTTTTGAAAGTTCACTATAAAAGGCTGAGGAATTTCATTGAGAAAAGGTTACGTTGATTACCTGAACCACGAACGAACAAGCATTATTAAATTTGTAACCTGCAAAATATTCTCAAGATATTCAAGCAAAATCCTCAAGCCTAAATCTCGAAGAAAATCGATCCAACACAAGCTGTGAAGGAAAGACAACTTCAATCTGTTGAAGAGGAAACTTTTGAAGAATCAAAAGGGGTCTACTTTCCAAGGAGGATTGTAGGAAGGTTCAAGGTCGAACCAATCTCAAGTTATTGGAGGGCTTCGTGATCAAATCTAAGAAGCTTGAGAAAGTGAGCTGAAGTAGCAAGGCAGCTGCCCTGTGAAGAAGATGAGTCGGACGAGAAGCCAGTTGTGTGACCAAGGCATCTCTAGACTGAGTCCAAGGAGCAAGTCAGCTGCATGATCAAGACTTGTCTCTAGACTGATAACCACTTTGGGAATTGATCATTACTTAGTGGATTCCTCCAGGAATTGGAGAAGAGAGGATTAGAAGAATTACCCCATCTTCGAACCTCTATAAAAATTACTTGTGTCATTTACATTTCAGCATATTTATATTTATGCATACTCATTTCATATCTGCTGATAATTTGTTATCCAACTGATAAATAACTAAGTGCTAAAATCAAGTGGTAAAATGAAGTTAAATCAAATTCAAGGGTGTTAAGTCTTCCGCTGAAAAACTCATCACAGCCAAGTTAAGGGTAAGACTAAACTGCTGAGTTATTCTATCAACAGCTCTATCGAGTCTGTTGAATGGCTAACTCTGCTGATTAACTAACTTAGTTGTCCCTCAAGGACTTAGCTATGTATTAACTCTGTAATAATTTTAAAAGGACTAAAATCAAAAAGTTGGTAAGGTTTATTCAATCCCCCGTTTCTAAACCTTACTTACACCCCTTGGGACCTACACACTGTTTGTACCTTCGATGGATCTACTGTGATCCCATTGTCGGATATTATGTGTCCCAAGAATGCGACTTCACTTAGCCAAAATTCACACTTGTTGAACTTGGCATACAACTTATGCTCTTGTAGTGTCTCTAAAACCATTTTCAGATGACGTTCGTGCTCTTCTCTAGACTAAGAGTATGCGAGTATGTCATCAATGAATATCACTACGAACTGATCCAAATAAGGTCGAAAGACTCGATGGATCAGATACATAAACGCTGCAGGTGCGTTCGTCAGACCGAAAGGCATTACTACAAACTCGTAGTGTCCATATCTGGTCTAGAATGCGGTCTTAGAAATGTCTTCTTCACGGATCTTCAGTTGGTAATATTCTTGTTGTAAATCAAACTTCGAGTACACCATCGCTCCTTGAAGCTGATTGAACAGTTTGTCTATTATTAGGAGGGGATATTTGTTCTTGATGGTCACGCTATTAAGATCGCGGTAATCTATACACAGTCTTGATGTGCCATCCTTCTTCTTGACGAATAGTACCGGTGCTCCCCATGGAGACGTACTCGGTCGGATAAATCCCACATCCATCAACTTCTGCAATTGAGTCTTCAACTCTTACAACTCAATAGGACCATTCTATATGGCGTTCTAGCAATCGGGGCGGTTTCCGGTAATACCTCGATGGTGAACTCGACTTCCCAATCTGGAGAGACAGTGGTGAGTTCTTGTGGAAATACATTTGTGTATTCCGATACTATGGGCACTTGGTGAATTTGCGTCTCAACCTTGGGTTTGTTGATTACAAATGCCAAGTACACTTGCGCCCCTCTAGTGATCGTCTTTCTTGCTTTCATTGCTGAAATGATTGGGGCAATGTTAACTCGTGCCCTTCCCGAAATTTCCACTTTGGGTTTTCCAGGTTCGCATAGTTTGACTTGCGATGGCAGTCCATATGTGCATGGTGTGTTGATAGCCAGTTCATTTCCACTATCTCGTCGTATTCGGATATAGGTAATAAGATCAGATCAGCAGGAAAATTTATCTCATCAATATTAAATTCGCATGCATTATAGATGATGTATGTTATCTGGCTTGCACCCATAGGAGTTGATACTTCTAGACATATAGGCATATGTTCCATGCATGCATGCAGCTTGTGTACAAAATGCGGTGCGACAAATGAATGCGATGATCCAGGGTCAAACAGTACTTTAGCATAGTGGTCAGATACTAGAAACGTACCTTCCACCACGTTTGTTGCCTCCGGAGCCTCATGTCCGGCTAGTGCAAATGCTCAAGCGGGCATCCTCGCCCTGTTACCTTGTCCATTGCCCGGCCTCTATCTCTGCATCTGCTTGTTCTTATCCTCATATTTTGGGCAATCCTTCAGCTGATGCTGATTACTGCCACGGCGCAAGCACCTTCCTTGTTTGCGCCAACAATCATTGGCAGTATGTCCCGATTTCTGGTAGTGTGCGCACGTCTGTCCCGGCTTTCCTTGAACTAGTCCTTTCCCCTTATCCGTTCTAGCAACTGGTCCCTTCTGAAACTTGGCAGGCTGCTTAGATGGCTGCCCCATAGCTGCCCTTTTCAGACTGTTTGATGGTCTGTTCTGTTGGATCTGCCCAATGCGGTTCAATCCCTACTCAATGCGGAGAGCTGCCTTCACCACGGCTAAATATTTGGCCAGTTCAACAGTCAGAAGTTGTTTCTGAAGTTCCAGTTTCAATCCCCTTGTGAACTTGTACAGTTTATCCTCCTCAGTATTGATTGTCCTCAGAGCGTACTTGGACAGTCTATGGAATTCTGACTCATATTGGGCCACTGACATGTTCCCCTGTCTCAGCATATGGAATTCGTCCCGACGTGCTTTCTTTACCACTTGAGGGATATACTGTTCATTAAATTCAGCCAAGAAATTCTCCCAAGTTCTGGCTACCATGTCCTGGTCCTATTTCCTTTCAACAGATCTCCACCAATCCCTAGTTGCCGACGCCAATCGAAATACAGCAAGCATCATCTTTTGCTCGTCAGAGTATTGAAGAGCGTTAAACATGTTCTCCAGTTTCTCAACCCAATCTTCCGCTTTCAAATCGCCTGGCTCTCCCAAGAAAGCCAGTGGGTCAAACCACAGAAAGCGTTCTAGAACTGGATCATTCGCCTCTCGGTCGGGTTCAGTGCACGTTGATTGGGCTTTGCTTGCTGCCTCATGAAAACCAAGATCTGTTGCAGAGCCTGTGCAGTTAAATTCTCTCATGCAGCTGGTGGAGGAGGTGGTGGCAAATTTGGTGAAGGTACACGTTCCCTAGGGACATCGTTGTCCTCACGGGGAATTCGGTGGGGTCTTCCACGTCCCCTATTTTCTGCCATTCTGGTCAAAACACAAATAAGATGGGTTGGATGAATATAAATGGAAGGATAGAGGAAAATAAAGAAAGTCAGTCAAGAGTCAACTAAGTCAAGACAAGTATTACTGTGGGATCTCCAAGTATAAAATTCTTAACTCCGTCTAAGCATCAATAATACGGTTCTATGCCATTTTGAAATCAATTTCACCTAATTAGTCAAATCGCGGTACTATCCAACATAGACCGAGGGTCCTATCCTGGGTCAACTCGGTGTAAGTTTCCATCTTACTAGCCGAGCTCTGATACCACTCTAATTGCCACGCCCCAAACGGGTACGCGACGACGATCAACAACTTAAATAGAATAAACCAAAGTCTAAACAAATAATAACAAGATCCCAAATGAAATAGATTCTAAAGCAGCGGAAATAAACTACAAGTACCAGTACAAATTACAACCCAACAGAAATATCCGAGTTCAGAACTATCCGAATTAGCTTGCAGTCCAACGAAAGAAACAAAGTACACATCACACCACAAACTTAAGTGTCAAAGGGTCCTACGCCCTTAAGTTACAGTCCAAATTGGAAGATGGAATAGAAGAAAGTCCAACATCAGCAAAAGTAAAAGAAATAAGTCCAACATCATCAATAACAGGAAGCAAGTCCAACAGGCAGAGCACGGGAAATCAATCTGTGGCAGGTTCGGCATCTTCAACGTACTCCTCATCTAGCCGTTAGAAAATAGGAGGGGATGAGAAAAAACTTCTCAGTGGATTGGGTGATCATGTGCAAGTGTGGTGATATATATAGTTAATGCAAGAAAATTATTGTATGAAAAATGTTTGAGTCATGATGCGTGGTTTCACATACAGTTCACAAGCATCGTGATATATATAATTAAAATAATATACTTATACAGTTTAAGAAAAAGTTCGTGATCATACAAGCACTATGTGATTCGAGCAAGACAGGTAGGATTGCGTACGGAATGTAATGCCAATCCATGCAAGACAAGTAGTGGTTACGTACGAATTTGTAGTGCCAACCAATGCAATACAAATAGCGGTTGCATACGAATTTCTAGCGCCAAACAAACGGGTCCGAGTAACTCCAGAATCGTGTGGATCAGACAGCGATTCATTCGTTCTTCCTTGTAACTCTCCGAGGAAGATGGTCCAAGACCTGTCACCATATCGCTCCATAGGCAAAGACAAATCCGCAATAGAGCTAGCTAGGCCTGGATTGTCATAATCATGATTATACCTCAAGTACTACAACCCGTTTCCCTTGGACAAACTCCATCCCTCAGTTGCAGGATTAGGACGATGGGGCCGGAGAGTGGAATAGCAGCCGAGCTACCCGGTTCCATCCCTGACGTATCCATTCCAACTGTGAGCTCGGCACACCAAGTTGACTCAGGCAGCAAATATTTACAAGTACGGGATGTCAACCAGGCAGTCGAGTATATTGATTCAGGGAAGCAGTTCAGAAAAACTTTTCGAAATCGCGTGTGGCATTTATTGGCGTTGGTGGAGTAATTTGGATGAAGATAATTATCGAGAGTATAAGTAATCTTCGATGTCTTGAAGAATTAGGTGGGACATATGTCCCGTTATAGGTTTGGAACCGCAAGACGAGGAAGTCGCCCCGCGATCGCGTATTAATCGGTGAAGACGATTCGATAAGTCATGGGATTTTTGAGAAAATAAAATATTTTAAATAATTATTATAAGTCAGAGGTTCCAGGGCTGTTCTTAAAAGAAAATAATTTGAGTTACGTCCTTGTTAAAAGAAAAAATTACAATTAGCCTTGTTTTGTAAAAACCAATACTTTTGGGGTTAAAAATTGAATAAATCAATTTCCCGACCTTGAAAAATTATAAGGTCAGTTCCTAAATTCTCTAAATTGTTCAAAGATTCAGATTTTTAAAGTTTTGAGGTCAAGTTTTTATAAAATTCTTACATTGGCCCTATATTTGTTAAAATTATCATTTCGGGCCCTAACTTTAAAATAATTAGATCTCACAAACCGGAAGGGATTTTAATATGATTCCAATTGTAAAATATCACTAAGGTCAGTAGGATATTGGGACAAAAGAAGTTTTTAAAAGAAATAATTATAGGTCCTTTAACCTTTGAAAATCTCATGTTTGTCCCATTTTTAATTAATTGCCTTTAAGGCTTTTAGGGGTCCAATTGTTATGAAATTTGAACCTTGGGTTTCAAATATCATAAGGTTATAGTTAAAATAGTATTTCCAGGTACATGGACTGTACCAGTCCTGGAAATTTTATTTTGGGTCCTCAAGTTTAATGTTTTACAATTTGGTCCCTCAATTTTTATAAAATTACTATCCAACCTCTAAACACTTGGATTTTTGGAAAAACTTTAAATTAAATTATTTGCAGTCCCTTAAGAATTAAAATTTCAAATTTTAAAAGTGGGGCGGGCATAGTTTCGAAATTTGCAACTAGCCCTTAAACTTCTAAATTTTTACAAACTAGTCCTTAGGATTTTAAGGATTGATTTTATTTATCTCAAAACTTTATTAAAATGTCCAAATATCATTTTTGAACCTGAGTACAGTCCCAAAATTCAAAAAATACAGGGGAGTCCCTTAAGCTTTATTTTCTTGCAATTAAGTCCACCAATTTGCCATTTTTGTATTTTAAGTCCAAAAATTCAAGTTTAATCAATTATGTTCGACTTTTCTAGGTTATAAGTCAAATAAATCATGAATATCATAATTCATCAAATACATCATCAAAATGTACATGCATGCACCTAAATTGCAATAAATAGCATTTTTGAGCAACACTTGAGAATTTTCACAATTTGATACATGAAATCAACATGCAATGCATAATATATATATATATATATATATATATATCAAGTGCTCAAGAATAAAATACTACATGCATTTAAGGAAAAACACCTAGGAGTTGAAAGGATTTTTCCACCCACCTTAAAAATTGGATAGTTGTGAAATAAAATGTTATATTTCACAACTTGAATATGAACTTACTTAGGTCAGTCCCTAAGACAAAAATACCAAAAAAAAATAAGAATTAGAAAAATGAGGTTAAAATTGAGAAGAAGAAGAAGAAGAAAGAGGTGAAGAAATTGATAAAAACTACACTTACCTTGTGCAGTAGGTAAAATGAGTCAAGTTATTGCCTCAAAATTGAAGGTCTTGCTCACCCTCAAGGAAATCTCCCAAGGTCAGCCCCTATTTCTCAAAAATGAGAATAGGGTGTTAAAAGTTGAAAAAAATATAAAGAAGGAGGAAAAATGCACTAGAGTCCAATATCTTACCTTATAGTCCAATTCTTCAAAATTTCTTCAAAGTCTTGAAGTCCTTTTCAAGATGATGTCAAGGCTCTTTAGTATCTTCAAGGTCTTCTAAGTATCGCTCAAAATTAAAATTAAACTTAAATTAAGAGGTGAAAGAGATGAGCTAGGTGATATCAAGATAAATTGAAGAAGAAAATTCTTACCTTTGGGAGTAGGATGGTTTGAATTTTATGAGAATAAGAGGGGGATTTCTTGTATTTTTGTTAAGTGTATAAGAAAGAAGAAGAAGAAATGAAGAGAGAGGTAGGAGAATGTTTAGAGAGATGGAGGACAATTTTATGTAATTTATGTTGGTGAAATGAATCAATTTCTTGCAAAATTGGCCACATGGCCGTGTGATAGGGGGAGAGAGAGAGAGGAAGAGAAATTTTTCCAAGCTTGAACATGGTCTCTTGCATGGAGACAACTTGATAGTCAAAGTATGGGTCAAAATAGAGGAATGGAATTTTGATAGGAATAAGAAGAATGTTGGGAAGAATAGAATATGTTGGGAAATTTTAATAATAAAGAATTGAGGTATAAGATAATGTGTATAAGGTTTGTAATATGGTGTAATTATACACAAGATGTATAATATAAGGTGTATGTGTACAAGAGTTGGATGGTATTTCTACTCCTAAAATCCCATCATGGCCGTCCACCTTAAGTATATGTGTGGTATCCATTTATTTTATTTCATTTTTGTCCCAAAATTGATGATAATAGATGAATAATATCAATCTCCAAAATAAATAGTGATTTCCTTGATAACTTATTCTAAATCAAATTCTTAATTCTATAAGATATAAGTCTCTAAAATAAATAGTCTCTTAAAATTCTAAGGTGACTAATAAATGCACAAATAATAATATTGATCAATCAAGTGATCTTTAATGTGAATTAGAATTAATAAATGATCATGATCCCAAGTAATAAATAAAAATGAAATTAAATGTGAAAATATATTTATTATTAATATTTACCCGTCAAAGTGATGCGGTAAAATAGTCAAATAGTACATAGACAATAAGTGAAATAAATACACGCTCAAAAAATCGAGGGCTTCACAACTTTCATTGAACCGTGTCGGTTGAAATCCTTGAGCCCTTATATTTTGTATCATCCATCAGACGAATGGCGTTGCACTGTTTTCTCTGATTAAGCATCGCCTGAGAATTTGCCCTTTTGATGTTGGCCTCCCACTGCAGTTGCGATTTGGGCTTCTTGTATCTCCAAAGATTCCAGTCTCGCAAAAAAAACGATGTTAGAAATGAAGAAGAAAAATAAAATCAAAAAAATCAAAAAAGAATTAGAATATTTACAAAAAAATGCTTCAATTAAGATTGGATTACTTATTACTGTATCTAAATAGAATCCATCAATCCATGGCAACGGTGCGAAAAACTTGATCGCCAAAAATATTTTGGTTTATACAACTACAAGTGTAGAGTGTAGTTTATTGAATAATGGCAAGCAAGGTCGTATTCCTCAAGTATTGATCTTCGAAACACTTAAGCTATAATAACATCGCATTCCAATTTTATTGAAGCGACCGAAAATCAAGTTTTAATAATAAAAATCGAAAATTTAAAAAGGAAAAAATAAATAAATTTGCGAACTCCACAAGTATTTTCAATATCTATAGGAGCAACCTTAGGTACATAATCTCAAGATGTTTCTTCAATATTAAATGCAAGTAGAGTTTTAAAAACCAATTCATACATTTCTATGGGTTCAATTCCTAAGTTATTTTATTCCCCCTCCCGGGTGGCGCATAAACAGAAGATTAATAAAGAGTGTAGGTCTTCCGACTCGATACAATTATTATTAACTCCCAAAAGATCTATGAATTGAATGGCTCCCCACAAACGGTTGTAGGTCTCCCGACTTGATACACCCATTTATGTGTGAATCCAATTTCCGTCTTTATTAGAACTCATCTCCCGAAATTTGCACTAACAAATATGACATGCAATTTATTCCCGGCAAATAAAAGCAATTATAAATAAGCACTCGAATTCATAAAATAGAAAGCATAAATTAATTAAGAAAACAAATAGTCATATTTAACATGAATCCACGGTTTAGATTATGCCCCTAAGATCTAAAGATATGCCAAACATTGATTACAAACTCATAGACAAATTCGAATCAACACTATGACATCATTTAAGCACAAACAAGAGTTCTTAGACATAGAAAGAAAACCCCTTCTTGCAAGATGGATTCTCCTTCCAAGCCCGCAAAGCTCTTGTGCACCCGTAGATGCGAAAGCCTTGTGGTGTTCTTTGCGATCTAGCCTTTTTTGGTCAGAAGATCTTCAATTCTTGCCTTCCTGTGTTATTTGATGTGTTTTCTCTGTATGAAGTTGTATTGGATGATGTATGATGATGTAAATTCGTTCAGACCTTGGTCCCCTTTATATAGGTACTTGGAGAGGTCACTTGTAGAGTTGGAACGGGAGAAAAACTCCAAAAAAACGCGTCTGGCAGAGTCCCGCACCACATGGCCTGGCTGTGTGGATTTTTGCCCTTTCCCACACGGTTGTGTGGTTTCACACGGTCTGGTCGTACGTGTCTGGTTACGTCCCCTATTTTCCCCACTTCACACGGTTGTGTCATCTCACACCGACATTTTCACACGGCCATGTGACACCACATGGTCCGACTGTGTGATGTATTTGTGTCCATATTTATATCCGAATTTGCTCCTGGGATCTTCATTAAAGTTGTAGCCCTTTCTCTTAGCCGAATTTGCCAGTGCAGGAAACTGTTAGCGTATTTGGACGGTTTTTTGAAGGAAATTCCCTTTTGTTTGACCGTCCATGCTTCTCTCTTTCATATTTATGCTCGTACTTTAGCTCTTGACCTATAATTTGGAACGTGATATCTCTTTTTCTCCAATTTAGCTCTATTTTCTGTAAAATTCACAAGAGTACGCAGTATCACGCCGAACAAAGAAAACCAAGTAAAATACACCAAATATGCATGCAAATGCATCAATTATATATCAAAATAAGCCCCTAAATGCACGTATATTTTACACGCATCAATATTCAAACAAAATTACTTACTTATCCTTAATAATCATTAATTAAATATAAACTAAAATAAAAACCAATTAAATCTGCATCATTAAAAAAAGAGATCAACGCTCCAGGTTTGGTGTCACGTACTCACTTAAATTACCTGAACTCACCTGATCCAAATTATATATAGATACAAACAATATTTTATGCAATATATTTTTAATACAACAAATCAACAAAAGAGTCTTATCTCAAGTTTTGATTTTAGCTTTTAATTTTTGCAGGAAGTGACTATGATTTATTGAAATATTAAATATAATTTATATTTAATTTGTAATTAACTTTTTTCTTTATAACATTACTTTACAAAAATCTAGACGATATCCAATATTTTTGTTATTTTTAGAAGGATAATTTCATGAAAAATAAAATTAAAATCATTCTTAACGATTGGAATAACTAAACTCTGAGGAAAGAGGGATATGGCTATTGATCCTATCCCTCACTTTTGGTTATAGGAATTCTCATGGGAATATTTATTCCCGTTACTAAACTATACCATTTATGTTCTTTGAGAATGAACTAAGAAAGTTGAAAATTTGATGTAGGTCCCAAGGGTGTGAGTGTAAGGTTTAGAAGGGGGGTGAATAAACCTTACCAACTTTTCGATTTAGTCCTTTTAAAACGTTCGAGTTAATACTTCACAATTAAGTCCTAGATGGACAACTAAGTTAGTTAATCGTGAGTTAGTCACTCAACAGACTGACCGAGCTGTTGATAGAATAACTCACTATTTTTTTGTCTAAAGACTTAACTCATTGTGAAATATTTTTATTGGGAAGACTTAACACCCTAGAATTTTGTTTAAGTATGTTTTAATACTTGGTTTTAGCACTTTGTTGATTATCAATTGGATAGCAAATTTATGAGCAGATATTAAAGTAATGTGCAGAAATTAAAGTGCTGAAATATAAATGACACAATAGATTTTTATAGAGGTTTGAAGATGGGGTAATTCTTCTACTCCTCTCTTCTCCAACTCCTGGAGGAATCCACTAAGTATTGATCAATATACAAAGTGGTGAACATCCAGGATGCAAGTCTTGATCACACAAACGACTTGATCCTTTGGGACTCGATGCGAGATGCCTTGGTCACACATCGGCGTCTCGTGCGACTCGACTTCTTCACAGGGCGGTTGCCTTGCTACTACATCCCACTTGATAAATCTTCTTGGATTTGATCACGAAGCCCTCCAAAAACTTGAGACTTGTTCGACCTTGAACCTTTCTACAATCCTCCATGGAATGTAGACCCCTTGATTCTTCAAATGTTTCCTCTTCAACTGATTGAAGTTGTCTTTCCTTCACAGGTAAGTGTTGGATTGATTTCCTTCGTAATGTAGGCTTGAGATTTAACTTGAATGATTTGAGAATATTTTTGATTACAGATATTGCTTTTCTTGCTCATATTTGTTTTCTGATTTTCAAGGTAACCCCCTACTCTCAAATAGATTCCTCAGCCTTTTATAGTGTTCTTTTGAAAATTTGCCCGTTGAAGGGATAGGCTAATTTTCAAAAGACACTTGTGGTCGTTGTCTTGTCTTGTTGCGATCCTTGGAATTGACATTTCCTCGTATGAATGATTCTTGACTTTTTCGTAGATCGACACAAAGTGCGAGTCTTCCCATTGGTTTATTCCTTTTGCACGCTTCTCGGGTGAGCACTTTAAGAAAGGCGTTATGGAAGTATTACTTGTTTAAGTAATTCTCTTGACTTTCGTACAATGCGGATCTCTTTGATTGTCTCAACTTGACTACATTTCCTTGACTTCCCCAGGTGACTTTGAGTCACCTTCCAATCATGGATGACTCATCCGTCACTTCAACTTGAGACTTGGCTATCTTGAGTTGACTTGATCGACACTTCACTCGATTGTATCTCACCGCATTTGCACCTTTAGTCGAGTTCTTGTCTTCTCTTCTTTGCCACACTCAAAATGCCTCACAAATGAGTCTTCATTTTAGTCTCCGGTTGTTTTTTGCATGTTCGGGCATAGTGACTTAACTCATTTCGACCATTTATCTATTACAATGCAATTTACAACAAAAATGGGGTGCCAACTTTCTATTCTAAGTTTTACATGGCATTCATCAAAATCTAAAAATTAATTTCCCAACAATTTCCCCTTTTTTGATGATGCCAAAACTTAAAACATTCACACAATAATTAAACAGCAAAGATACATACAGACAATGTAGAATCATAGAATGTATGCGTAGAATCAATCTTTTATTGATCATAACATTCTTGTTCTTTACACAGCTGTTTACAGAGTGTATCAGAGCTTAAATAGAACTTAATGTAACCATGCTATTCTATATCTACGCAAGTATAGAAATTATACAATTTTATTCGATGTACGTATGACTTACATAAAGATGTATTTACATAGTAAAATACATGAAGGGGTGGACAGCAACACTTCATCCTCCTTCACTCCCTCCTTCTTTCCTCTTCTTAACTCTGTCTTCTTCTGATCTATTCCTCTTCTTCTCATCTTGCTGCTTTCTTTTTTTCATATGCTTTTCTGGCAGCTTCATCTCTTCTTTTTCTCTCTTGCCTTTCTTCCCATAAATTGAGTTTGTCTTCTATTTTCTTCTTCAATCCTCTTCACATACTCAGCATTGTTCTTAGCCACTTGCAGGTTGGCTACTTCGTCGAATCCAACCCAATAGATCCCTCCTTTCTTGCCTGGATCTATATATTCAATGTTTTTGGGCTCTTCCTCCACCACTGCTTCTTCCTCTCTTGCCTGCAGGCGTGTATTATCTTGGGTCCTTCTTTTTCCCGGTAGAGTGACTAGCAGAGTGATCGCGATGTCTCTACTGTCGCCTTCTTCACATAACTTGAGCCCTTTTTCCCAATACAAATCCCAGGCTTGAGCCATGGACATGTTTGCGAAGTAACCCTCGGATGCGAGCGTCTTGAATTCATCAACAGATCTTGGCTCAGTTCCGACATCTGAAATGGCATAGGTGTCTCTGTCTATTGGAATGTCTCCATGTTGTTTCAGAATATCCATAACTCGGGCATCCATCTTTCCTTCCACCTCCTTCATCCCTGCTTCAACTATCTTCCTCTTTTCAGCCATGGGTACTGCAGGATGTTGGAGCGGCGAGTCACGGAAGTTTCCGATGATATCACCGTGACAAGACCTTGTTGGGGGTTTTAGCAATCATCAAGGTCATATCTCTCGAACCTCCCCCCTCAATAGATTTTCCTTTCTTCTCTCTTCTCTGTTCCTCAGCTGTCTTTCCCTTCACAGCTACGTTCACCTTTTCAGCTTCAGATCCTTTCAACGTCTTTAGGTATTCCTCTTCCCCCTTTTTGGCATCATCAAAGGAGAGAGGAACCCCTGGAAACAAGCTAGCAATCATGAAGTCTAAGCGGCTAATAGCTGAGGTATGCTTCGCATCTACTGCGGGGTATGCTGCACGGAATTCGGAGCGGGTGGCGTTGGATTCAGCTGTCACTGGCTTCATTTCAGCCATGAGGATGCTGAACTTCCTATCCATGTTCTCCTCTACGCGCAGGAGCTCTTTCTTATTATATTCACGCAACAGCTGCATATCTGTGGTGTGAGACTCATGCATTCGATCGATGTTCTCTTGCATTCTTGTCTTCGTACGCATTCTCGGCCCGCCGGACTAGAAATTTATTTAACAATGTCCTGAAATATTGAGCTTGTTCTACGCGCATTTTTCTTTGTTGTTGCCACCATTCCCGGATCCCGACAATTATTCCTCGTAGATCGGCAGGTAAGATTTGAGTCTCTGTTATCCACCTCATGTCCAAAGTGAGGCCTGGTGCCTCTCCATCTTCTCTATCTCTGCAAATATGGCCTTGAAAACTTCTCGAACCTCGGTCTTGGCGGCCAAGCAAAAGTCAAGTCGTCTGCTGGGACGATGGTGTCTGTTGGAATAATGGGATCGGGTTTATGGAAATGTTCTTGATCTCGGTGATTCTTCGGGAAGGTCGGTACTTCCAGAGAGAAGGGAAACAATTCTTCAATCGAATCATCACGGGCAACGGGAATCTGCTTAATGACAACTTGTGCTCGTGAAGTTCCTGGTGGAGTCGATCCTGCTGCAGCTTGGGGAGCCTGCGCAGTTGACTCTGTTTCAGTTGTGGTCTGTTGTGAAGTTGACCCAGCTTGCTAAGCCTCAGCTGTCTTAACACTTTGTCGGTCTCAAATGATTTTTCCATATGAGTTGACTGGTCCTCGGCCATATCAGAAGCGTCATTGGACGATGATGAGATTTCCAAGGGTGGCTCATCATCAATATTAAAGGTTTGGCGAGTAGCCTTAAGGTCAGGCTTACTCGTACTTGGGAGAACATCCTCAGCTGATTCTTTTGGATGGGCAATAGGGGATGACTCAGCCGTCTTCACCTTGGATCCCGAAAAGTTACATCGAGGATTTTCTTGGGAATCGTGAAGAGCACTTATCTCCTTTTCGGATGGATCAATGATAGTAGGAGGGATGTTACGTGCTTCCGTCTCTTTACCCCGTGAAGTCTCAACCTCCCGTTGGCCTTCACTACCTCCTGCAGTCTCAATCGGCAAGGCCTGACGGTCCCTTCGACGATGTCACTGTCTTGGGGTCTTTCGAGTGGCATCCACCGGAGTCTCAACTCCATGGATTGCACTTTCATTGCCAGTGTTAACTCCCGGGCGGTTCCTTCATGTGCCTCTCGACCGCATCGGCAGCGTCAATTAGCCCTGCAGAGCGATTGACACTTCAAGTGAGACGATCTTAACTATCTCGAGCCTCATCAATGACAACTTGTTGTGTATCCATTTGTTGTTCCTTCTCAACTCGCCTCCAAGATTCGTTGTGGAGTCAATGCAAAGATCCTCCGACCTTCGCCGCGGTGGAGGGAGTTTCCCCCTCCCAGCACACACCGGTGAGTAACTTGGAATGGGGTCACTCGTCTCTAAACTCCCAAATTTGTTCCTTTGAGTATTCAATTGGGGCGGGTGGTAAGACACCTTCATTAGGGGATGGCTCGACGGGGTCCCCATAATCCCGCCATCACCACCTTTAACACCTTCTTCTCGAGTGAGCGGGGGAAGTGGTGGCGGCAACAACTATGGCAATATCTTTTCACTCCCATCGGATCAATCTCCGTACTATGATGTGGAGGACTCCCCTGGTCCTTCCAATAACCGTTGCTCATGTAGGGCCCTGGATTCCCGCATGGCTTGATGCATCTCCAATTCTTCTATAAAGCGGCGGGGTCCGATCCTCATCACTCCCGAGAGGATGTCAAGGTGAGGATGTGTATGATCGATGGTTCCGGTGAAGGGACAAATCGGCCTTTTCTCGAGCTTCATCTTCCTCTCCGATCTCTGCTTCTCCTTGTCTTTGAAGATCCGCAAGATATCATGCGATTTTCTTCATCCGATTGCTTGGACCACGTTGGTCAACCCAAGAAAGTTCAATAGTTCGTCTTCTTCTTCAATAAACTCTAGTCTTTGAATCTGTTCCTGGATCGACTCGGCTTCCACTTCCTCCACTCTCTGCAGATGATTTTGGATGTCCGGATATGGTGGGGATAGGATCATTACATCATCATCTTTTATCATCTTCTCCTGCCCCTCGTTCTCGGGGGAATGAAGGTAGCAAACTTTGGTGCTCCACACCTCGATGGCGTGCATTGCGGGAGGGGATACAACCCCCCCAACAGGAGAGTTTGCTTTCTCGATTTATTGTGTCTCAATTGTTACATTGCATTTGTGTCTTCAATTTGCCTCTGTTGATCGGCTTCAGTGACTTGGTTGTTTCATCTATAATTTATGGAGACTCTACTTCTCCAGCTAGTCTCATCTATTTATTTGGTGAGTGGGGTGACTCGGCCCGGTTTCTCAAGCTCGGAACGCTTGAAGATTCTTTTCTTTTAGTCCTTACCGAGGGATTTCTAGCTCGGATACGGTTTTTCGAGTCTTGGCGGCGGGGGTTGGTTGGTCTTTGTCGTCTTTTTCGAGGAGTTGGCCGTCTCGGCTTATCGATCCTCCTTTTCTTGATAACCGAGAAGGTATTTGAGGCTCCTTCTCCGCCGCAAGCGGGCTGCGGGCAAGTGCATCTTTTGTTTTCTTTTTCTTTCTTTGTCAGGGCAACAATCTTCTTTGCGATTCGGGGCAACCTTTTTCCGGGGAGAGGAGGAGACAGTTGTTTCTTCGGGTCACTTGATTCTCCTCACTCGTATCGGCTCTCTTGGCATATGCTCGCTTTTGTGCTCCTAAAGGTTACACCGGAACATTTTCTTGTTGACATGGAACCATCCATGTTGAAGGATTTATTCATCCAACATTTTCCAAACGAACCATCCTTCTTGAAGGATTTATTCCCAACATTTTGGCGAGTCTACGTATACAAACTCAGCCCGGTTCACCTTCTTTTCTTCTATGATCGCGGCCATCACGATCAACTTAGTTTTGACGGTGATTAAAGCTTCCAAATTTGATATCAATGCACTTGCAACAATATCCAGCAAATTGTGGTAGTCTTCCTTCAACAGCTTCTTCTCTCATTGTGTAGAAAACCTTCGCGAAGATCGGGCTTGGCTACTTCTTCCAAGCGGCCAGGTTAACATCGGCTTCATAAATCTCCGGACTCCTTCCGCCAAGAATCGAGCGAGCGATGATCCGCGATCCTTGGCGGTGATGGTGAACTCTTTTCCGTGAACAGAGGACTTGATGCCCTCATAGTGAACTTCGGCGTTCACATAGAATCGTGCGACCTCTTCCACGTAGGTCATTGGAAACTCCATCATCAAAAATGGTTTTGATCCGGACTTTTCGAAACTCTATCTATCTTCTTCACGAAGGTGTCGTCAGACCCCTGTTTGATCATGCCGTCGAAATCCACAGTACACCCAGTGTGGATTTGCTTTCCCAACTCGACAAAATCATGAGTAGATGCCATTTCTCGATGTTTTACCGAGCGAAACTTTGAAAATAAACTTGAGGATTTGTAGGGTTTTGAGAGCAAATTTCTTTCTTTGCTTTCGAGAGAGATGAACAATTTTGGTAAAGTGAGAGAAAATTGGAAGAAACGGTATATGTATGGGTTATGAAAGGACTTGCGGGTGGTTTTTGAAATTTGATCAAGATCAACGGCTCAGATTTTGTACGCCGATTAACATTTAATTTCTCGCATTTAATGCGACAGAATTTATATCCAATCATAAGCTTGGTGTGCAGCTTTGGACTGTACACGTCATAATTATGCTGACGTCATTCTTAAAAACATTCCCGCTTAGTAAAAACGATTGCGTTTTTGTCACTTTGCTCATAAATGACTCGAACATTCCTTAGCCGATTTAACCCTTCTCTCTTTGCACATAGGTACTCAATTTGTCGATTAACTTGACGCGCTTGGTGATTCTCCGATATGGTGATTCACTTAGGCGATTCAAGAGTTCAAATTTTTCATCTTTTCATGTTCCATCTCTTTTCTTTCACTCTTCCTCGAGTGTCAACTCAACTCAATTAACCCTAATTCATGCTTGAGTTCTTCAAATCTTGATTCACATAATGGTTTTGTGAATATATCACCACCGCTTATCGGTTGAGATATATTCCAAGGTGATGTCCTTCCTTTCTACATGATCTCTTATGAAGTGATATCGACATCAATGTGCTTTGTTCTTGAGTGCAACACAGATTTTTGAGTGATTGCGATTGCACTTGTGTTATCACACATAATTGGAATTTCTTTTTCTTCAACTTCATAGTCTCTCACCGTTGTCTCATCCATAAGACTTGGGCTGCAACAATTTGCCCCCGCACTATGTTTTTATTCCGCTTTGTAGAGGTAGCTATTGAATTTTGCTTCTTGCTAAACCATGAAATTAACCTATTTCAAGCATTTGACATGTACCGAGGTACTCTTCTGTCAACTCTACATCCAAAGATCGAGTCCGAGTAACCAATTAGCTTGAATCCACCTTCCTTAGGATACCATAAGCCAACTTCTTGGCTTCCTTTCAAATATCTCAAGATTCTTTTGGCATCATGTGGCTTTCTTTTGGAGCGATTGAAATCTTGCACATACACCTCTGACAAAGGTGATGTCCGGCCTGTTTTTTGTGAGATAGAGCAATGATGCATATCTTGTTTGATCCACGTGCTTGCCATCTGCATCCATATCCATTTTGATGATGTATTCATTGGTATTTTCACGAAGACTTCTCTTCCATGCCAAATTTATTCATTAAATCTCTGTGTATTTTGTCGACTTTTGAGGGTTCCATCCTTCAGCTGTTTTACTTGGAGTCCAAGGAAGAATGTCAACTCTCCCATCATGCTCATTTCAAATTTGCTTTGCATAAGATTTGAGAATTTATCACACAACTCTTTGTTTGTGGATCCAAAGATGATGTCATCCACATATATTTGAACAAGCGAGATACTCTTCCCATCTTGAATTCTGAAGAGTGTTCTATCCACTTTGCCTTTGGTAAATCCGTTCTCAATCAGGAATTGTGATAATGTATCATACCATGCTCTTGGTGCTTGTTTCATTCCATATAAAGCTTTCTTGAGTTTGTAGACTTTATCTCCAAGAGTCTTACGCTCAAATCCTGGAGGTTGTTCAACATATACTTCTTCCTCCAATAACCCATTAAGGAATGCACTCTTTACATCCATTTGATATACGATGAAGTTCTTGTGAGCGATAGGCAAGAAACATCCTTATGGCTTCCAATCTTGCCACATGAGCAAAGGTTTCATCAAAATCTATTCCTTCTTCTTGGCAATACCCTTTGGCTACCAATCTTGCTTTGTTTCTTACCCACGAGTAACCTTCCTCATTCATCTTGTTTCGAATACCCATTTAGTGCCAACAACATTTTGATGGGTAGGTCTTTGAACCAATTCCCACACTTTGTTTCTTTCAAATTGATTGACTCTTCTTGCATGGCTTGAATCCAATGTGTGTCATCCAATGCTTGTGACAAATCTTTTGGCTCTATTTGTGAGATGAAACAAGTGAACATAGCTTCTTGTTGGGTTACGATCTGGTTTTTACACCTTCTCTTACATCTCCAATGATTAGTTACGGTGGATGGTCTCTCGGCCATCTTACATCAGGTTGGAGTAAGTTAGCTGGATTCAATCGTCTTGCAGTTGTGTTATTTTGATCAGCTCTCTCATCATCACTTAGCTACATATTTCCCAGTTTTCTTTGAGACTCAACTATCTCATCTTCATGTGGGTTTATAATTCCGACTTGACTTCAACATAGGGACTCTTCTGCATGGTTGGCTGATTCAGCTTATCAGCTGACTCTTCAATGTCTTCTCCATTTACATTGGGTTCATCAAACACCACATGAATGGATTCTTCTGTAACCATTGTCCTCTTGTTGAGCACTCTGTAGGCTTTGCTTTCAGCTGAGTATCCTAAGAAGATACCTTCATCAACTTTAGCATCAAAAGCCTTTAAATTATCTTTGCCATTGTTGTGGATGAAGCATTTGCATCCAAATATTCTAAAGTATCCAACATTTGGCTTTCTCCCTGTCCAAATCTCATAGGGAGTCTTTGTCAGCTGTCTGTTTATCATGCATCTATTTTGAGTATAGCATGTTGTGTTTTATTGCTTGACCCAAAATCTTTTAGCGACCTGCTTGACTAACATGGTCTTTTTGCTTCTTTGAGAGTCCTATTCCTTCTTTTTGCAACTCCATTTTTTGTGGAGTCCTTTTGTGATAATTCATGACCAATACCATTTTCAACACAATCTCGAGTTATTATACCATTGACAAACTCGGTTCCTCATCGATCTTATTTTGATAATGGTTTGACTCTTCTCATTTTGGATTCTCTTCATCACCGTGGTAGTTTCTGCAGAGTTTCTTTCTTCTTACACACATGAATATTGTCCATGTGTATCTTGAGTAGTCATCTACTACCACCAAGGTGTATTTCTTCCCACTTATGCTAGCTGGTTCAACGGACCAAATAGATCCATATGTAGCGGTGCAATATTCTTGTTGAAGATGGACATGTCTTTTCTTTGAATGATGATTTGATCTTTTTCCCATCCGGCATGCATCACATACACTCTCCTTCTTGTATCTTGAGTCCGGAAGTCCTTCCACAAGATTGCTCCTTGCAAGCTTGTTAATTGTTTTGAAGTTCGGGTGACTCGACTTTTGCCACACAACTTGATTCATTGCGCTCTTTGCTAGCAGACAAGTGTTTGGTGTTGCGATTGACCAATCTACCACATACATGTTCTTTTGTCCGCATCCTTTGCAACACTACTTCATTAGATTCATGTTCTTGATTTGGCACACTCCCATATTGAATCCAACATTATAGCCCTTGTCACGAGTTGACTTATGCTTAGTAAGTTGAAATCGTGGCCTTCAACATATGCAACATCCGTGATTTCTAATCCATTTTTCTTGATGGATCCAATGCCTCTTATTTCTCCCCGAGTTTCATTTCCTCCAAATATGACTTTTGCACCTCTAACTTCCTTAAATTTTGACATATTTTTTCTTGTTTCTGTCATGTGTCCGGAACATCCACTATCCATGTACCAGTGCATTAGCACTCAACATTCCTTGAACCCGCAATCAAAGAAATTAGGTTTTAGGTACCCATATTTGTCTGGTCTTGAGGGGTTAGTATTGTAAGATGATCCAACCAACCTATAGCCAAATGATTTGACTCTAAGAGGTTGCCATCTATCGATGCCATAATCATAATTAATTTTAGCAAATTGTTTGGGGATTTTAGGTTCATACAAATTGTCTCTTTTTGTCTGTATGCATGTGTATGTGTTTTAGAAATTGCTTTGTTTGGGTAGTTGTGATATCTCCTCGTGTAGTGCCTAGGTGCATATGTGTCTTTGATGATAGCTCATATGCCTTTGGAATGGCCTTTCTTTGAGTCTTGGGCCTTTGCCATTTAGGCTTATATTCCATAGGTCTTTCTTTGATAGTTCACATTATTCCAATCGGCTTGGCTTGGGTACTTTCTACCATTCCCATCATATGTGTTCCTTTCATAGAATTTAGGGGCTTTTGGTAGCTCTGTTTCTTCTTTACTGAGTATTTCTGTTTGGAGTTTCTTTGAGGAACTCGGTTGGATTTCTTCTCGGTTGTCCTCTCGGCAGACACTCAATCGGTTGTTTTCTTTTCCTTTATAACCAAGGCCAGTTTGCTTGTGATTGTGCTTTGGAATAAATGTGTGTGCACCATTTGGAGTTTTGGATTTTGAGATGCTTCATTACTTGAAGATCCTTTTTCTAAAATCACTTTTGGAGCTTGACATAAAGCACGAGAGAATTAAATCCTAAGCATGTCTTATCTCCACATTCTCTTTGACTCATAATAAGATCATCCAAGGATTTAGATGCCTTAGTGAATGAGGCAATCACATTTTTGAGGTCATTCTCCCTCTTTTTCAGAGCGACTATCTCTGCTATTAACTTAGCATTTTCGACCTTTAGACTTTTATTCTCATCAGCTATGTGACTTATACTACTCAGCTCCTTAGTCAGTTGTAAGTTTTGGCTTTTGAGTAGGCTGTTCTCTTCATTTAGTAGTGTGTGTGAGGATTTAATGTGTTCAAAGTCTTTCATCATTTTGCCTAATGAATCATAAAGATCGGTGGGTGATGAAGTGTGTGTGTCACAATCACCGCATCACTAGAATCGAGTGTGATGTGTTAGAGTGTACCTAATCTTCTTGGTCAGGTTGGTCTTGTTCTTTGGCCATTAGACGGATCAAGACTTCTTCTTCTCGAGTCACTTGAGTAGTCGACTTCACTACTCTCCGAGTCTTTGTGTCTTTTGACTTGACCGTCTCTCGAGTCTCTGCAGCCAACATTGCCTTTTTCTTCTCTTGTCTTCTTTCTCTCAAGACTTTTCTTTCCTCTTCATTCATGTATTTGTTGACTACGAGGATATGGGCATTCAATGGCATAGTGACCGGGTTGCTGCGGTTCCGGATAAGTTTTCAACCTTTTGATCGATTCTTTCCATCCTTGGATTGTCGGCTCTTTGATACTCAATCCTTTGATGCTCTTCTTTCTTTTGGGTGGCCTATCTTCCCTTGACTTGGAGGGAGGCGAGTGTCTTCGGAGGATTCACCTTTGCCTCTTTTGTAATTCTTGTTGAAGAATTTGTTAAATTTTTTAACCATCAGGGCAATCTCCTCTTGGTTAATAACTTCCTTGACCTCAACTCTTATACCATCCTTAACTATTAGAGCAGTTGTTTTGGGCACAAATGTCTCCTCTTGGTCTTTTCTTCTCAGCTCAAATTTGTAGGCTTTGAGATCCGAGGAATAGCTCATGGTTGGATGTTTTTGATAGGTCCATGGAGTGTCTCAGGGCCATGACTTTCATTTCCCATTCAGATGGGAGACTTCTTAGAATCTTCATACACATTTCCTTCTGTGTATATTCTTTTCCAAGTGCATATAGCTCATTGGTAATTTCTGTGAACCGAGCATCCAGTTGATCCAAGTTTCTCCTGCAAGCATCTTGAAATTTTCAAATTTTACGTACAAATAATGATAGTTTATTTTCCTTGATTTGTTCTGAGCCTTCACAAATCAAGGTTAGCTTGTCCCAGATTTCTTTTGCCGTTTTGCATGATTTGACTTTGTTGAACATGGATTTTGTCCAAGGTTTTGTAAAGAATGTCCTTGGCCACGTTGTCCAGGTTATATCTTTTCCTGTCATCATTTGTCCATTCAGCTCTTGGTTTTTCAACCATAGCTGGTCTGGGAGCAGCATCCTCTTCTCCTTCTGCTGCAGCTCTCCTTGCAGCTATGTTCACTTTTAAGATTTGGAGTGGCCCATCTTCTATCACTATCCACATTTTATCGTGTAATACTGATAGATGAGCTTGCATACGAATTTTCCAATCATCAAATTCCTCAATTGTGAACATAGGGATGTGTGTCAAATTTGCTTCCATGATAATAACTTTCTTTGAATAAAGGAGTTTTGAAAGATCAAGTGCTAAAGCAAGCTTTGAAAAATTTTGGAGATCTAGTTCGAACTCAGGTCTGGAAGGCTCAATGAACCAACCGCTCTGATACCACTTGTAGGTCCCAAGGGGTGTGAGTGTAAGGTTTAGAATGGGGGGTTGAATAAACCTTACCAACTTTTCGATTTAGTCCTTTTAAAACGTTCAGAGTTAATACTTCACAGCTGAGTCCTAGATGGACAACTAAGTTAGTTAATCGTGAGTTAGTCACTCAACAGACTCGACCGAAATTTTGTTGATAGAATAACTCAACTATTTTGACTAAAGACTTAACTCGACTGTGAAATGTTTTCAGCGGAAGACTTAACACCTTGGAATTTTGTTTAAGTATGTTTTAATACTTGGTTTTAGCACTTTGTTGATTATCAATTGGATAGCAAATTTATGAGCAGATATTAAAGTAATGTGCAGAAATTAAAGTGCTGAAATATAAATGACACAATAGATTTTTATAGAGGTTCGAAGATGGGGTAATTCTTCTACTCCTCTCTTCTCCAACTCTTGGAGGAATCCACTAAGTATTGATCAATATACAAAGTGGTTAATATCCGGATGCAAGTCTTGATCACACAAATGACTTGATCCTTTGGGACTCGATGCGAGATGCCTTGGTCACACATCCGGCTTCTCGTGCGACTCGAACTTCTTCACGCGGGCGGTTTTGCTTTCTACTACACCCACTTGCTCAAGCTTCTTGGATTTGATCACGAAGCCCTCCAAAAACTTGAGACTGGTTCGACCTTGAACCTTTCTACAATCCTCCGTGGAATGTAGACCCCTTGATTCTTCAAATGTTTCCTCTTCAACTGATTGAAGTTGTCTTTCCTTCACAGGTAAGTGTTGGATTGATTTCCTTCGTAATGTAGGCTTGAGGATTGAACTTGAATGATTTGACAATATTTTTAGTTACAGATATTACTTTTCTTGCTCGTTTTTGTTTTCTCGATTGTCAAGGTAACCCCCTACTCTCAAATAGATTTCTCGGCCTTTTATAGTGTTCTTTTGAAAAATTTGCCCGTTGAAGAGATAGGCTAATTTTCAAAAGACACTTGTGGTTGTTAGCTTGTCTTGTTGCGATCCTTGGAATTGACATTTCCTCGTATGAATGATTCTTGACTTTTTCGTAGATCTCGATTTGACACAGTGCGATGCTTCCCATTGGTTTAATCCTTTTGCACGCTTCGGGGTCGAGCACTTTAAGAAAGGCGATATGGAAGTATTACTTGTTTAAGCTCTTGACTTCCGTGCAACGGATCTCTTTCAGTTGTCTCGACTTGACTGCATTTCCTTGACTTCCCCAGGTAACTTTGAGTCAGCTTCCAATCATTGGATGACTCATCTATCACTTCAACTTGAGACTTGGCTATCTTGAGTTGACTTGACCGACACTTCACTCACCGTATCTCACCGCACCTTGATCGAGTTCTGTCTTCTCTTCTTTTTTCCACACTCGGTGCCTCACAAATGAGTCTTCCTTTAGTCTCCGGTTGTTTTCTTGCATGTTCGAGGCATAGGCGACTTAACTCTCACTCGACCCCCTATCTGTTACAATGCAATTTACAACAAAAATGGGGTGCCAACTTTCTATTCTAAGTTTTACATGGCATTCATCAAAATCTAAAAATTAATTTCCCAACATTTGATATTCTTAATGAGATTGAAAAACAAACATAATTTATTTACTTATCTCAAATAGTAAAAAGTATGAAAGAACTCAATGAGAGTGAGGCCGCCGCCCACCTTCCCTCTTAATTTTTTGGCGGTTTTCTCCGGCAACGTCATCATGACGCTATCATCTCCTCTGGATCCACGTCTCGATCCTTCTTCTCCACACTTTATGAAGGATATTCGATCTCCCTCTCATATGATTTCGAACACATCTCTTCCTTTGATTCAATTTTATGGTGATATTCCAGTTGGATTTATACAACATCATGTTGACGTCGTTCATGGTGCGTCGGAGAAACAACGATCTTCTTCACGCACTCTTCTTCCTGGTTGCCCGTTGCCGTATAATTTTGTCCCCCATGGTCGTCCTTCTTCAAGATTTATGGAAGGATCAGGTTCTATGCAAGTACATGGGGATAAAACCCATGTGCGACCACAATACTTGGAAGTGGTCCCAAAGGTGGTTACCCCATGTGTGGTCCCCAATTCTGTTATGCTCCTCTCCGCAGGAGGTGGTCCTGTCATCACCATTGGCGATCAAGGGGTGGTCCCCTTTTCCAATTGCAACACTCTAAATTTGGCTAAGGATTCTTCAATCTATCTGGGAAGACCTTCAGCTTCACAAATTTCTTATGGTACCTTTATCCCTAATGAAATCCCATCTTTTGCTAAGGTGGTTTCTGGTCAGTCTACTGTTATTAATGACAATGTGAAATCTTATTCTACTGTTGTTATGGATTCTTCGAATGCCCCCCGAACCCATTAAAAGGGGATTATTATTCTGTGACCATCGATGAAAATGTTTATCAACAACGGATTAGGGAATTTTCTTTCTCTTTAATTGGTCGTGTGCTCCTTAATAATGGAAGTAAACCTTGGACTTTATTACCTCTTCATAAGCGACTTTTGGATTTACGGAATATTCATACTAATTGGAAATTGATACCCCTGGGTAAAGGTTACTTTTGTGTCAAGTTTTCAAATGCTCAGGATCGTGCTCGGGCTCAGACTCGTGCTTTCTGGGCTCTTAATCCTGGTTCGATTCGTCTGTCTCCTTGGGTACCAGACTTTAACCTTTATAAAATTAATACTTCCACGGCCAGCGTCTGGGTTCGTATTTTTGAACTCGGTCTTCAGTATTGGGAGCCTAGTTTTATTATGGGAATTGCTACAACAATTGGTTCCCTGGTGCAAATTGATGAACGTTTGTTGAATGGATCTCTGGGACATTTTGTTCGGGTCTTGGTTGATATTGATATGTCCAAACCTCTTCAGGATTACGTCATGGTTGAAAGGGTGGGTCATTGATCATTTGTTTCACTTAGTTACGAGAAATTGCCGGAATATTGTGCTCATTGTTGCACTACGGGATATTCTTCACATCTTTGTCGGGTTGTGCATCCTAATCCTACAATAGAACCTCCGGTTTCGGGCTTCATCTGAGGTCGATCCGAACTAGAAAGGTGTTTCAACCATTAATACTACACATGATAATGACAAGACCGTTGGCGCCTCGAAGGAAGAACCCTAGGTATGATGGCGCTATTGTTGAAATTGTAGCTCATTCTCCTAGGCATGTTGATGGTTCTTCTCCTATCATCGGTTTGGAGAATTATTTTGCTTCTTTAGAGGATGTGAATGATTTAGTGGACGACAATGAGATTCTAAACAAAGCCATGGCTTCTAATTCTATGGAAAACTCTTCGGGTGCAACGCAAGGGCATGCCAGTAAATCTTTGGCTTCGCCTTCTCCATTTGGCAGCTTTGGCTACTTTAGATACACATTCAAAATTGAATCACACTACATTGAATATACCTACTTTGTCTGATATGAAGCGGCGTCCGAGGACAGTCCCGTACAAGTTGGCCAAGCCCATTCGTCACCTTTGTCAGGTTATTTGGGATAAATCATTAGATGATGCTAAGCAGCAACTTATTCGTTATGTTAATCAAGGCCAGACGCCTCCAATTCATAGCTTCACTATTTTGGACGATGCACAATCGGATAATTTGAAGTTCCCAAAAGGATGCTTCAAGAGGTGGGAGGATTATGTTGACGGGCGTAGATTCTTCCGATAATGAGGATTATGGATGACTATGGGTCATCCCCTGGATTTTGGTTTGATCTTGTGATTAGTGATACTTTTATACATTTTTGTAGATGTTTTTAATTCATTTTTATGTGGATGTTCTGGCTTTATTTTTACGCGGGTTTTCTCCACAAGGGTGGGTTTTACCTTAGTAGGTTTTAATGAGGCCAATATTTAAGGTACCTGATCGGCTTGTGATCAGAACTCTTTTCCTTTTTTTATATATATTTTTCCACTTATTCAAAAAAAGAACTCAATGAGATGAAAACATACAAGCCCTTTTTTCATCCAGGAATGAAATTTTCACAACATCTCAACTCAGTCCAAAAACTTGATTAGCCCACATAAAAACCTCTTATTGAATTAGACACCTGACTTGGAGTTTTGGACTCACCTTAGTTGAGTGTATATGGACAGGGGCGGCCCTGGGGCGGCCAACGTGGTGCCATCGCACAGAGTCCCCCGTCGAAAAGGGCCTCCAAAGTTTTTTTTTTCCATATAGAATATATAGTTACTTTATATAACATAAAGGATATCATAAATAACAAGAAGAGCATGTGACCGAACGGGTGAGCAACAAATTTTTAATTTGAGGGTCTTGAGTTTGATCCCTCATACCTTCAAATTTTGAAGAATTATTTTTTCCAGCAATAGCATCTCTGTGCTCAACTTTCATGCACTTACTTTTGCAAAACATAAAAACAAAAAAGAATTTGTCCCAACAATGTAACCCACCTAATTCCTTAAGGCCTCTTTTTCGTTTTCAAAAAATAAATATTAAGTTGGAAGAATTTAACCCTTCAAATTAAATATAGAACCAACACCCATCCTGTTGGTAAGATGATCTTTTAAATTTGAAAATTATTTAAATTTTGATATTTAATTTTGATATTTTTTTAGTCATTTCTCTATGGTAAATTATATTGAACTATCTTTTATTATTTTATTTTTACTGAGATTGAAAAGTTAAAGTTGAGGTATATGATATTTTTATTTCTACATACCTTATTTTTGTATGTTAAATCAATAAAATTATATTTATAACATTGAATTTATTTTTTTTTTTTGTGTAAACAATAGGGCCTCCTTTTCTTTTTCGCTCCATGCCCCTGGAAACATAGGACCGGCTCTGTATATGAAATAGGTCAAATTCATACAAGATTAACATTTTTTTTTTCGAAAATTTTATTTGTGCTAAGGCAATAATAAAATTATAAAAAATAAAGAAAGGGAAAAAAAGAAAGAAGCCCATCATTATCATGATATATCAAAATCAGGTGTCCTTCATCATGAATAAGAATCATCCAATCTGTACTTCCCATGGTAATGATGTATGCAAATTCATTCAAATTCAGTTTGGTTGGATACAAAAATATTTACACGACGAGTGGATAAATTTGCCATATAATTAATTTCAAATTTTCAATTGAAAAATAGATAATTGTCAACATCAAAATTATTCAATTATATTTATTACTTAACTAATCTGGTCGAATTAAATTCGAAACTGAAATCTTTCATACATGCACTATTACCATGACATGACACTTTTGATTATTCTTATTCATGGACACCACCTGACTTTGACGATGAATATTTATTTCTCTTAGTGGGCTCTCGAAAAAAATAATAGCAATAAAGTGATTATTAAATTGCCATCTCCCTTTTTCTTTTCTTATTTATGATTATTATTTATGTCTTGTGAAAAAAGGAGAAAAAAAGGAACAAAGAAACTGTATAATAAGATGTGAAAGAACCAACTTGGTGGCTGATTAGCTAATGCCAGAAAAAATAAATTGAAAAGGGTTAATCCACATGGATGACACATGATTTATGTCTATATTCACATGCCTACCATTTTCAATTAAACCTTTTGTGTACATGTAACTTTTTCTACATGGGCCATCATAAATTTTTAGATGAGACAATTCATATTGGTCCATGTCACTAGCCCTAATAGTTAACTAGTTGTTGGGACATTAATTACTGGTTTGCAATCTAATAATATTTGCAAAAATACGAAGAAATTTTTGTCCACGTGTAAGTATATGTGTACGTTTATTCAATTTTCAGTAAAATAACTTTTCATAATATTCAGAAAAAGATAGTGTAAGTAGTCCTATTTTTCTATGTGGGATGTAACAGTTAATGATTATGCTATTCTTATTGTTGATAATTTTGCATGTGGCATGTTAGATACTTTGTTGCCATTATAGTGGGAATATAGGTAGATGAAAGGAATGTAAAAAAGAGAGGACCCCTTTATAGAAATGGGGGTGAAGCAACTTAAGCATTTGTGTGCTGTAAAAAATAAATAATAATAAAGACTATGTAATCATTGTTTTTGAAAAGTGCCTTTATTTCTGGGTTTGTTTTTTATTACTTAGTTGTGGCCTTCCGAAATTTTGTGTTACATTTGGTATTTTAATACAATTTTTTTTTAAATAAATGTATTGTTACTCTTTTTTAGTATATAGGTCCTGAGTGTGGATGAGTGATGAGAATTAAACATCGATCGGACTAAAGTCTTAAACCACTCAATACACCATATAAATATTGAAAATGAAATCCGAAAATTACTATTTGTATGTATGCATGAAATTGTATAACAAGTAAATAAGATTACATGAAAGGTAGAGAATATGGGGATCAAATTTCAACTTGTTTAAAGGATGCCTCAGAGAATGACTTAAATTGAATTCCAGGTTCATGTTTTTGGATGCCAAATTCTATTCCTACACCCCAAAATTCAGCATATTCCACAACTGGGAGTTCTTATTTGGGGCCATTATATGCCTAGAAAATTTTAGTTTATTTTCACACCACTCTTAATTTACGTTGTTCTTAATTCTTGAAAGTAAAAAACATATGATGATAACCATCTTTCACTATGAGAGATGGTCTTGGTCTCACCTATTAGATCCGGTTAAAAAAAATATAATTAATATTTTCAAGTGAAAAAACAATACTTCTAGGGTAAAAAATATTACATTGTCTGAACAAATGTTTAATTGTTCAAATAATATATTAATTTTTACGCTAAACGTATTAATATTTTCATGAAAAAACTTTCTTTTTTTCCCATCGCACGGTGTGACTATCTCACAGGACATAATCTACCATTAAAAGAAACGGCTAAAATTATATCATTCTACACATTAAGATTCAAAAATTATATCATTCACAAATTAAAATTAAAACACCAATAAAGTACAGTAGCAAGAAAATAATTAATTATAATTAATAATTCTGAATCAAAATATAGAAAAAAACAATCATTGATACAAACTAATACCCACACATAAGCAATACTTGAACTCAGAATTCGAATCTTTATTCTAACTTTACGGACAAGATCTCATTGGCCATAAAGGGTAATATTTCAAATAGCCAAACATGTCAATATTTCTCAAATAACTTCACATTTCCTTCTTATTTATTAACAAAATAATTTTTAAAGGAATCAATAAATTATTCTCTGGCGCGGGTGTTAGTCATGTTGCGTAGAATAATTTTTTGTTGGCTCGAATTATTTATTTCAAGGTAAGTACAATTTCAAATTATGATTGACATTTTAATTATGAAAAACATAAAGTTCGAAACCTAAGTAATTAATTGGAGTTGTTAGGTAACTCCCGTCGTATTACAGGGAAAAGAAAAAAAAAAAGATTGCTACAGATTACAATTTGGAAAAAGATTATTTTATTGAAATGCAATCAAAAGAGAGATATTGTGTTGATATTCCAATTTTACTATCCTAGCCTTTCTAATATTGTAAAATAAAATTTCTATTAGTACTATCAGTTTTAAAGATGTTGACATTCCATCATCATCCAACTCATAACAATTTCCATTTTTTTAACGAATTAATAAGATAAATTAAAATAAATTAAGTTATGTAGCTGGATAATCGTGGTTCTTAATTTAATTACTATGGTTTATGTTATTAATTTTGTAACACAAGCCGTCGCTGTTTCATCTTGTTTATAAGTAAGCTTGAAAAATTAGTTGCAGCAAGTAAATATTTTTTTTTAAACTCGATTACTTAAGTATTATAATCAAATTTGAAAAAGTTATTTTTCTTCTTATGTCAACTAATTTACAACTCGTCCCATATTTAATAAAATAAACCATGCCAACATAGTCCATTTGTATATTATTAATCACATCTCTACAGAGTTATCACGGATCTAAACATGCATACTGGCTTACACAGTGATTAGAAAAATTCTCTTTCTGATTACCAGAATCTAAATCCAACTTAATTAAACAAAATACACTTGGTAATTATAATAACTTAATTAATTTATTCATCGGGATCGGAAATATTTTACTGTCTTTTCCTACATTAAATAGTGGACACAATCATGCACAGTACATCCCTTTTGTTGATCAGGTGAAATTATAATAATGGAGCATTGTTTAAAAATAATTTTATTCTCCACTTTTTTCTCTGCCTTTGTTACTCTTAATAATTTGACTTCTTTAATGTTTCTTTTTTTATTTTAATTTACAGTTTTTTTTTTCCTTTGAGTAGTCATTTTTCTCTTTCCTTTTTAGGTTGTGCCATGTGACCCACTTGTAATTGGCATGTAATCAAGAGTTGGGAATTCCAAGCTCCATGGGAAATACATACCCATATTAATTATGACAAAATTGTTATAAATACCAAATAACAAAAAATTACTTTCATTGTGTGTTGCGTTCTATTTTCACGTATTTGATACACAGAAAACCCCAAAGCATGTATATTAAAAGTATCACTAGCTAGTAGTTATATTTTTACACTCTACGAGTTTCCAATTCTGTAATTTCCATAATTTTTGATAAATCTTTTGCTGTAATTTGAAAAAGAAAAATATGATTATCAGGCTAATTTATTTATCTAATGTAATTTAAAAAACAATTTAAACATTTAACGCCAAAAAATAAAATTAACTTTGAAGGTGAAGACTCTGGTAGAAGAGTTTTTATCCAAAAGTTGTAGATTCCTGATAAAAACTCTGTTGTCAATATAGTTTTTGGCTTTGATATTTTTTTATGAAAAATATTAATTAATTAATTTTTAGAAAAAATTATTTAAAATAAATTAATGTAATTGATTTTCTTACTTTACTTAATTTTAAAATACATACACCATTTTTCGAATAAGTAGAACTTATTTTTGCTCAAAATTTTGAAAATACTTGAATTTATAATGAATTAAAGACCTAATAAAACCACCCCTAACCATCTAAAAGCGTTTTTTAGGTTTTATTATGTAACTCAATTGTAATGCAGTTGATGATTCAAATTCTAGTTGTAATTCAATTTACGTTTTCCTATTCCAGTTGTGTTTTTTAATTCATTATAAATTCAAGCATTTTTTTAAATTTTGAGCAAAAATCAGTTGTACTTATTCGAAAAATGGTGTATGTATGGTAAAATTTGTAAAGTAAGAAATCAATTAAATTGATTTTTTTAATAATATTTTTCCTAAAAATTAATTAATTAAAAATTTCTTGAAAAAAGAGATCCCACTTCTGTTTTGGATTCGAATAAAGTAGAAAACTCTATTGGCAACAGAGTTTTTATCAGGAATCTGCAACTTTTGAATGAATACTCTTTCTACAACAGAGTTTTCACCTTCAAAGTCTTTTTTTTTTGCGTTAAATAATTAAATCATTTTTTAAATTACATTAGTTAAATAAATTAGCCTGATTATCATAACAAATGACAGCCTTACTCCAAACAAAGGCCAAGGTAGCAATTGGATACCAAAAAAAAAAAATATTATTTTCGTCCTGTTAGAGAATATTTACTTTAAAATGCGATTGCTTGTGATTTTTCTAGAAAATATATCTTTTTGAAGGGTTTTCCAGAAAATATATTATTAATTCACTTTCACGTTTTTCTCCCACCAGTCACTTCTACTCAGTTTAAAAAAAAAACTCATCAAATCACCAATTATTATTACACATTTTTCTACAAATTTAATTATTTATCGACTCACATTTCTAGCTACCAATCATTTTCACTCATTATTTTAGTATTTCTGTATTAATCAACTTTTATCATTACATTTCCATCTCATATCAAATCACACTATCAAAATTCATTAGTCTTATTTTAAAGATTTTTTCATTGCTATTCTCTAGCTGATTTTTTCCCCAAAATAAAAGGATATCCAATCACACCTTAAAAATTAGGTGTGACAATTCAAGTCATCAGGTCGAGTTCGTGTTTGGCTTTGGGTCGATTTTGATTTATGCTTAAAATATATCAAAAATTAATTAAAATATAAAATAACTAAGTTTTAGATAAATTAGTAACATTATGTCAGATTTGTATTAGTCATTTTCGTGTTCGGATTTCTCATGTCCTTGTTCGGACAATAACATCGTGTCGGGTTATCGTGTCGTGTCCGGGATTGTCACCCCTATTAAAATAGTGAAAACTAAAGAGTAAGAGTTCAAATTAGAGCATTTTCTTAATAGTAGGAAATAGATGTAGAATTTCTAATTTACTTATTTTTATTTCGCTTTTAATTTTTGACTTATAACATACAAATATCCCTCATATGGTAGCCTAATAACGTAGGTGAGTTCTTGACCAAATGTCTCAAGTTCGAATCTTCATCTCTTCATCACTTGGTCAAATTTGTTGCACAAGAATGTGATTTATATGGCTGACGGAGTTTACCAAACAAGCACCTTAAAAAATAGAAATATTTGTATAAATACAAAAAAGAAGGTTTGCACGTTCTCATGTGTGTGAAAGAGATAAAAGGAATTATAGGAGCCGTAAATTTAGAGGCATAGTGGGAAAGCATCTCTCAAACAGCTAGAGCAAGCCCACAGCCAGCGAAGCACAACCATAAAACAAACACCCTAGTAAAAAATATATATGTTTTCTAAAATAAGCAACCACATATATTTAAGATATGAATATATACACACATATACATATAGAGTGAGAAACAAAAAAAAATTACTATATACTATTCTACTCTATAGACTATTCAATTTTAGAGAGAGAAATAAAAATAATAATGTGAGTAGTCTTCTTCTCATCATCAATTACGTACCATTCACCTCTTGAAAATGTAGACAAATATTAGAGGTGCCCATTGTGCCTTTGATGTTTACCTAACATTACTTCTCCATCCCTCATTCTCTCTTTATTTTACTAATATGCCCTTCTAATAATATATTCCTTTACTTTGAGTTTTGACCATTATACCCTTCCAAAATGGCGCGATTGGATGTGAGGATATTTCATTTTGTTCATTTATGTTTTTCGACCAAACATTTAATTGTTTATGAAAATTTTCAGAAAACTTATCATTATTACACATTCTCCCACAAATTTCACTATTCACTCACTCACACATTTCTAACTACCAATCATATTCAATCATTATTTTACTATTTTTAAATTAAATCAACTTTCATCATTACTTTTTAATCTCACATCCAATCACACTCTGAAAATTCATCTTTTTTCTTCCAAATTATTTTTCACTACTATTTTTTAAAGAAATAAAAAATTTCAAAACGAAAGATATCTAATCCCGCCCTTTCTTTTTGGTTCCCACTTTCTTTTCTTATCTAACTTCAACACGTAATATATAAAGGTAAGAATTTGATTTGGTTCATACAATGTGCAAAGGATTGTTGATTTGGGCATTTAATGTATTATTCATTGATGGGTCCACCTTTTTTGCATTATTTAGGGGATGGTCCATTTGTGTGGTAGTTTTCTCTTAAAATACAAATTGAAAATAAAAAATTGTCCCCTTGACCATTCGAATGATCAAAGTATTTGATTATTTGATTATATATGTGTAACACAAATTTTTATATGTCTACAATATGTCTAAATTGTGAATTCACTTCCTGAATTTGTTTTTTAATTTAAGCATTTCATTGGTCCAACTTAACACCGTCAGATGGTTTCGTGATTTAGAAGTTACCACCACATAAATGATTGTGTTTAGCAATGAGAAAGAACATATACTTTTTTATATAGTCTTTTTAGTAACATTGTAAGGACATAAATTAACTGGAATAATGAATTTGAAAAATCCCTTAAGATTTAATCTAAAAACAATAGAAAAAATTATATTTCAAAATTATAAGTCTCAATGAGATTTCGTTAAATAAATACAAATCCAAGGGTGTTCATAACACCAAATAGGTACACTTGTAATTTTAAAATTAAGATAACTGGCCTGCTAAATCCCAAAAGTAAATTTGTTAATTTACCGTACTAATTATTTGAAATGAGTTGAATTAGGACATGAATGGCCGTTTAAAATATTTTGGTGGTGCCGAGCTATATAGTGTAATCTAAAAAGGATTATATTTACATGCATATATATAACATTTTCGGTAACCTTATAAAAATAAATTTAAATTGTGTCGGGTTGGGGGGAGGGGGGTGTACGTACGAGCTTTGTCCATATATAGAGTTTGTATTCAAAATTCAAATTATGTTACAATAAATTTAAAACATTTGTTTTGTTTTTTGAGGGGAAAACATTTGTTTTTTATAGTACAGTTCGTAATTTGAAATCTTACGCCTGCTGCATTTTTAAATTTCGACGTGATATTTAGTAAATAAATAAATTTCCATCAAAATCTGTGGGCGAGTGAACTTAAAAAAGAATAATGAGAAAGGGGCATGCATAGCATAATTAATAGTACAAATTTCATGTAAAATTGTAAATTTATCCTAGCTAATTTCCTAATACCTAAAACTAGGGGTGTCAATCGTGTCGTGTTTCGTGTTCGCGGGTCGTATTTTTACACAGGTATTACAGGTCTGACACGAACCCGAACTCGACCCGTTTAATTATTCGTGTCAAGATACACGACCCGAACACGACCCGTTTATGACACCGGTAACCCGACACGACACGAAAAACCTGTATAATTTAAACTTGACACGAAAAAAATAAAATAAAAAATCAGAAAAATTGAAATTACAAATAAAAATACATCAAATATTAAGAATTTTTAAAAAACTGCATTTAATAATTTTTTCATCATCATATAACCAACTAATTAAAATAATATATCACTATAAAATTAAATGGGTTACATAGGTCAATCGTGTCGACCCGCGGCCTCGACCCGACCGACCTATTTATTTTTCGTGTTATCCGTGTCCGACCGATTTTGACCAACCATTAAGGATTGTATCCGTACCTGCTAAATTCGTGTTAGGTTCGTGTCGGGTTATCGTGTCGTGTCACAAATTGAGGCTCCTACCTAAAACATGTCAACTTTCTTGAATATGGGTCAAATAACTACCATCAGTTTTATTAGCAAAACTATAGATCTCACGTAATTGTTGTGAATTGGAGATGAAAAAGTACTCAAAACTTTTTTGACCTGGTGAAAATAGAATTATTAACAGATACAATGAGACTATTTTTTGATCTAATTCACATTAATGAATGTGATCGTGGCCTACACATATATTAGTACATGTCTAATGTTTATCTTAGGTGAAAAGTTGAAATCTAATATATACAGACCTCAACATGTAGGCGCCAATTTTTCGAATTTAAAATATTAGTACATGTCTTATGTTTATCTTAGGTGAAAACTTGAAATCTAATATATACAGTCATCAACATGGGCGCCAATTTCTCGAATTTAAAAATAATTTGTTATTAGTCTCACTTTTTCTTCTCTCAAAATCTTAGGTTGCGATTGAATGTACTTTCATTCCATCCATTTTTATTTATAAGTGAATAGCAACAAAACATTGTTTTTGAAAATTGTGAAATTTTTGGGAGTGTGATTGGATGTAGGGTGAAAATATAGTAATGATAAGTTGATGTGGTCATTTTTTTAGTAAAATAGTATTGGATGTGATTGATGATTTGAAAAATAAGAGACAGTGATTAGTGTATTTGCATGGGCGTAGCCAGGATTTATGGTCAGTGCGGTCAGAATTTTTTTCGTTTTGGTGGGATGATTGTCGGGCCAAAATTTTTCGAAAATAGAAAATAAAAAAGGCAAATCTAAAGGCCAATACGTTGCAACAATGTTTAGTGGGTTTTCATAATCTCCAATTCCGACTTCTCTAGAATGAACTTCTTGGAGAAGTGATTTATCCAAAAGTTCATTCCAAATTAATCACCAAACAACTATTAATAGATTTTTAGATCCCAAAATTCATTTTCAAAGTGCTTCCAGAAACACTATTCATTATCAAGTTCAGAATATATCTCTTTCTATAATCTATATAACAAACAAAACAATCTTTCTTCCACTTGTATACATTAATTGGGCCTGATAATTCTTAATTTTTTTGGTCAAGAAGGTTTAATGGCCTTTTTAATTTTTAGCTCAATTTTTTTTTTGTATGAAATAGACTTTCGATTAAATTTTCAATCCCAAATCAAATTTGACAGATCACTCGATTTTGAAGTGCGGTCCGTCCGACCGCACTCGTCTAAGATGGCTACGCCACGTTGTGATTTGTGATATGATTGTGTAGTGATGGTAGTTGATAGTGATGTCTTTTAGTAAAATAATATTTGATTTGATTGATGATTGAAAAAGTAAGAATAAATAAATAGTTTGGTTTTCAAAACATTTCACAAACAATTCAATGTTGGGGCAAAAAAACTTTTGAGAGAATTTTTACAAATCTTTTTGACAACCAATCACACCGGCCCCTAGCCGCTCTCCTCCATCTTCTACATATTTTTCTTCCCTCATCATCCATAACGGGGGAAGTGATTTTCATTGCTTTTAATCTAAATAAATTTATCCGCAATAGGTGACTTTATTTGTCCCGAATAGGTGGTTTTTTTCAATTAATAAGTTTGTCCCACATGTGATATTTTGTTTAGAAGATCAGAAGAGTCATTATCCGACAATACGTGACAGGCATCTTTGGTACATATATTGTCCAACGCCTCCATCACGAAGTTCTAATTCTACAAATCAATTACTTCTATTTATGTTTAAAGTTTTCTTTTTAGATCTGTATATGTTTATGATCTTGTAGGGTTTGCAACTGTTTTCACACGTTCTTGTAATCAGTTGTAAGTTTCTTCTAATGAATGAACGAAATTCATTTTATTCTAATACAAAAATATATGTAAGCGCCAAAATGTTTTTATTCTAAATTTTGATTAATGGTATCTAATACTGCAAAATTACTTACAACTCGCTCCAAATTGAAATGTTTTGGGTTGAGGAATCTGAGTCCAATTCACTGAATACTCCAAACAGGCTTACAATGCGCAAACAATATTAGAAGGGTCTGACGTTGTCCTAGTGAAACCCACTGATGCTTAAGTCAGCAAAATATAGAGAATAATCCAGAACGCAAGAGTAATTAGCGGTAAATTATACTTAATGAAAAATGAATTAAAGAGAGGACTATTTATACCTGAGACATTGAGTTATATAGGCTTATTAACGCTCTGTGGGCATCATGGGCTAGCTTTAATATTAATTCTTATAAGCCCAATAATGATAATAATAATGAATTTGAATATAGAAAAGCAAAATTATATTTTTACCCCACAACATTATCCAAGATTAACTATGCAATTATGTGACCTATTAAATATTATAAGCACCCACTAACAAAGCATACAAGAAGAGAGACCGTGCAGGTTCGCCTCCCCTGGTAACAGGATGGATGATGATTTATTGTGTGATGACTCAGTCTAAAGCAGCTCAGGATTCTAACTCGTTGTAGCATATTTGATAAGGGTCTTTTTATGCATGTTTTATGTGATATTTAAGTATGATTTGAGTTATTTTATTGTTAGTTTCATAAATTTTTGATTGTACATGGTTCACATTACTCTGAGGTGCTTTTATTGGTGTAGATTGATGATTTGGAGCTGTTTTTGGTGAATTTTGGGCCATGGTTTCATGTCAAAACATACCCGGGGTTTCGGATGCAAAACACTCAAAATCCCAAGCTAAACGCGTCATTTCGGGGCATTTTCAGTCAAACACGGGCAGGGTGTGTTTTAAAGCACGACCGTGTTTTTAAAAGTCAAAAACGAGCAATTTTTCGACCCGACGTATCAAACACGGCCAGGCGTGCTTTTCCAAGACGGCCGTGTTGGGAAAATCCGCGAACACGGCCTGGCCGTCTTTGAAAGACGGGCGTGCTTTTCGGCCCGTGAGACCGGTTTTTCTTTGGCGGAAATTATGGAGACTTTCCCTTTGTGCTTTTTGACAACCTTTGAGCAACTTTTACACCTCATTTTGATGCACCAAGCTCTATTATTCCCTCAATTGTCATGTGGACACAATGATTCAACCAACTCAACAATGAATGTGCACACAATGATTCAACCAACTCAACAATGAATGTGCACACAATGATTCAACCAACAACCATGGAAGTGGAGCATTTGTTAGCATTATTGATGTGTTCTTTCATAAAGATGGTGCCTATAAAAGCCAAGAGTTTGAGTTGAAAAGAAAAGATATAATTCATGTAGTATTCATTGATAGAGAGATTCATTGTATATTCATTGTATATTCTAAGTTTCAAAGCAAAATACATTGAGAGGATAAAAGAGAGGTAGAGTTGGAAGTTGAAGAGCAATAGAGGAGAAGGCTTGGAGCTCAACATCATTGCAATCAACCAAGGAGGAAGTCTTGTATTGGTCTTGAATAAGAGCTAAGTACACCATGTTCATTTTAATCATATCTTCTTGTGTAGTATACTCTTTTGTCAAAACCATGTGTAGCTAAATTTCTAGTGTTTGAATGTAATGAACTCTAGAATGAATTTGTGATTAAGGTTTGTATGTTTTTAATAAAATCTTCATGTTTTGTGTGATTCACTTATATTATGCTTTATTCATTCAAATTGGTATATGCGCAATATTGATTTGAAGTTTATTTTTCATCCGGAAATCGAGAGATTCATGGTGAAATAGAACCTATATAAGTGAAAAGAGTTGCATGCAATCCTAGATATAGACGACATAAATCTTCCGGATTAGGGTCAAACCTAATATGGGAATTCACAAATCGTTATAATGTTTGTTTTGGGGGTTTTAACTAGAAAGAGATTTCGCTTAATCAACTTGAGATTAGAAGTTATTCGCGCGATAGAGGTTTAACTTAAATCGAATTTCTCTACGATCCATGAAACATGAGATTTTAATAAAAGAGGTTGGTTTTTGCTTAAGGGATTATGGTTGTATTTTTATCTTGTTAAATCACAAAAACATTCTAGAGGGATTTACATTCAAACACATTTCTAGCTCTTGATTTCTTAATTCTACAATCTATTTTTATTTGATCTTTTGTAAGTTGCAATTATTTTAAAATTCTCTATTTTTCATTTTCATTAAACAAACAAAACTCAAAATTACTAGATTAGATAACAAAAAGACGGTAATTATTAGTACTTACAATCCTCGTGGGAATGACACTCGGTACTCAATAATCTATACTACAAAACGATAGGTGCACTTGCCTATGGTTTTCTAGAGTAGCTTTTGAGCCATCAAGTTTTTGGCGCCGTTGCCGGGGATTGTAATATTAAGAACACCTTATTTTTGTTAATTTAATCATTTTTTTTTTTTTTCATCAATTATCTTTTTAGGTATCTATCTTTGTAAGTCTTGGATTATACTTATCCTCCTTGTTGACCACAAAGCATGCCTACTCGTCGCCGAATTTGAAGCGAGACCGCCGTGAGAAACACGAGGAAAGTATTAGTACAGATCACGAGGAGGATACTAACGAAAGTAAAGATTTCGTCATGGCGGATGAACAAAGAACTATGTATGATTATGCCAAACCATCCATGGACGGCACGTCATCTAGCATCGTAAGGCCCGCTGTTGCAGCCAATAATTTTGAAATCAAACCGAATGTCATTCAAATGGTGCAACAATTTGTTCAATTTGACGGCCTACCGCAGGAAGATCCAACAATCATATCGCAAATTTCCTTGAAATTTGTGATACCTTCAAAATAAATGGAGTCTCGACGATGCCATCCGCTTGCGCCTATTCCCATTTACTCTTCTGGGGGGCTAAACAATGGCTAAATACTTTGCCAAAGGAACAATCACAACATGGAGCATCATCATGGCGAAAAGTTCCTTTTGAAATATTTTCCACCGGCCAAAATCGCACGATTGAGGAATGAAATCTCTTCATTCACTCAAGAAGACGACGAGACCTTTTGTACGACACTTGGGAGAGATTCAAAGAATTGCTTTGAAAATGCCCACATCATGGTCTTCCTATTTGGATGCAAGTCCAAACATTTTACAATGGGCTACTCGTCAACAAGGCAAATGATTGATCGGGCCGGGGAACTTTGAACAATAAAACACCGGAAAGTCGCCCAAGATCCGATAGAGGAATGGCCATGAATGGCTATCAATGGCAATCCGCATTTGGTAAACCTAACAGCAGGTGGGCGTTTATAATGCGATGCGATGGTTACACTAGCGCACAAGTCGAAGCTTTGACCCAAAAGATCGACGATCTAGCAGCTCCTAAACCACCACCGCCGCATATTTTATCTTGTGAAACTTGCGGAGGATTGCATAATCATCAGGACTGCCCACACACAATACCTCACGCCGAATGTGGCTAATTACGTTGGGAATCAAGGCGAAATTACACAAGTAATCCTTACAACAACACATACAATCCTGGGTGGCGACAACATCCTAATTTCGGTTGGGGAAACCAAGGTCAACCACGACCTAATCCCAATCCTGATCTACACACGTCTCCTGATTTCACCAAATCAAGGTAAGCCTAACTTGGAAGATCTTATAACAAAATTTGTGCAATCAACCGACATACCCGATTCCAGGCGGTGGAAACATCCTTGAGAAATCAAGAGGCATCTATCCATAATCTGAAAACCAAATAGGCGATTGCGAAGATGATTTCGAAAGGCCACAAGGTAGTTTACCGGGTAATACGAGCCAAACCCAAGGGAGCACGTAAAGGCAATCACCATCGCTTTTCCACATGATCATGATTATGCCAATACCGCCATGCGAGTAAATATGTGGAGGATGACATACCCAAAGAAAAACTCATGAAAAAGGAGGTCGCGAATACAAGCCCAAAATCCCTTACCGAGAGTCTAACCGAAGAAGATAGAAGGGAGGACAAATTTGGTAAGTACCTTGAGTCATTCAAGAAACTACATACTAATATTCCATTTGTTCAACCTCTTTCAAAGCATGCTAAGGATCTAAATGACATCATTTCTAATGAAAATAAGCTTAACGAACTATCAAATGTGCAATTGAATGATAAATGTTCTTCCAATAATCTACCACAAAAATGTAATGATCCGAAGTTTTATTATCCCTTGTACAATTGATGGTTTACGTGTTGATAGAGCACTAGCCGACTTAGAGCTAGTATCAATGTGATGTCTTATGAAACATTCAAGCATATGGGATTAAGTGAATCAAACCTACTAGGATGGACATACACTTAGCCGATAAATCGATTAAAAATCCTAGAGGTATTATTAATGATGTGTTAGTCAAGATCGATAAATTCACATTCCCGGTTGATTTTGTTATTCTTGACATGCATGATGATATTGAGGCTCCTCTAATTCTTGGCGTTCTTTCTGGCTTGGCTACGGCAAAATCAATTATTGATGTGCATGAGGAAAATTAACTTTGAGGGGGGGATGAACAAGTAATTTTTAAAATTCATGTTGATATTGAAAAGGATACTACTTGTTCTTTTTTTGCGATTCAATTTCGTTGACGATGAGAAATCTAAAATCTCTTGGAGAAAAGTGTTGTTCAAAGTCCATGTTGGAAGCTTATGCCCAAAAAGGGACCGGAAAGTTCAAAGAGCACATTTTGAAGCATAAAGTTGGAGGTAATACTACTAAATACCTAAGGGATTTTCATAAGTCCAAAGCTCCACCCGACTAATCTCCACATTTGGGTAAACTAGACAAATATACGACTTTAAAGAAGCGCTAACCGGGAGGCAACCCGGCATCTTGTGTGCATTTTCTTTTACTTAATTTTTTTATTGCTTGGGGATTGAAAAAAAAAAAAAAAAAAAAAAAAAAAAACACGGTCTGGCCGTGCTTAAAATGCACGGCCGTGTTCGTCACCCAATTCGCGAACACACCCTGGCCGTGTTCAAAAATCCAAAGTTTTGTAGGAAAAATTAAATCCGAACACGCCCAGCCGTGCTTTTCAAGACGGCCGTGTTTTTAAAAAAAAAAAAAAAAAAAAAAATTAAAAAAAAAAAAAAAAAAATTTTTATCGAAAAAATTATCGAACACGCCCGGCCGTGCTTTTTAAGCACAAAAAATTAGTGTTTTAATTATTAAAAAAAAATTTTTTTCAAAAAAAAAAAAAAAAAACTCAAAAAAAAAAAAAAAAAATTTATATTTGATGATTTCACGGTATTCGAGTTGTGTATCCTTGATTAGGTATGAAGATGCCGATGAAGATCCCGTACTAAACAACCCAATGGTCGCTCAATACCGATTTCACTCTTCTAGTAAGGTCGTATTTTTCTTTTCTACCTCTTTTATTTTCTTCTAGTGTGGTTGATTTTTGAGTGTTTTGTTTGTGTTCATTCATCTTTTCTTTCACATTGAGGACAATGTGAACCTTTAAAGTTGGAGGTGGGTGCAATTACATTCTTAGTTTGTGTGTGCTTGCTTTTATTTTTAGTTTGTCGAAAAGAGGTAAAAAAATTTTTTTTTATATTGAGTGTTTGCTAGTCAATAACTTAGCCCAATCACACCAAAATTAACTTTTTGATTTATGTTTTCAATATGAAGCAATTGATTGTCTAGAATAGATTGATGTAGATGTGTGCTAAATTTTGACGAGATTTCCAACTCCATAATACTTGATTTGTTAAGGCATTTACGACAAAAAGCTTAGTGTTATGAACGCTTGAGAATTCATGATTTAGTGGTGGTTAACTAGTTGTTATACCAAGCTTGTGAAAAAAAAAAACAAATGAAAAAAAAAAAAAAAAAGAAGAAAAAAAAAAGGGAATCCAATCGAGGTTATACTCCTCTATTTGTTGTTGCTTAGTAACTAGGAGCATTCATGAGCCCCATGTTTGTCTTTTACGTAAAACGGCGACACAAATATGAGTATGGGAAACCACTCCTAGGAGTGTTTGAACGAAAATTCAAAATATAAACCTAGTGGAAGAATGCCTCGAAAGGACCAAAAAAAAAAAAAAAAAAAAAAAAAAATCGAAAGGGCGAATGTATATTCCTTGAATTCTCATTCCAATAAAAGTTCAAGAAGCTTGGTTATATGACTAGTAGGCTAACTACAATGATCCATTGAATTCTTGTATTTTCATGACATTATTGAATTGAAGTTATTCATAACTATCAATATTTGTGGAGTGATGATTTCAAGTTTGAATAATGCCTCTTGATGTTCTGATCTTTCTTGACAATCGATCGCTTTGCAAAATTGTGTTTTTACCAATGGTTAATTCAGGTTGAGAAGGCTAAGAACTTGACTGCTTGTGTTCAATGTGTTGAAAAAAAAAAAAAAAATCCTTGTGTGTTGTAATTTATTGAACCATTCTTATTGATTTAATGTTTTGCTTGAGGACAAGCAAAGTTCAAAGTTGGAGGTGGTTTGATAAGGGTCTTTTTATGCATGTTTTATGTGATATTTAAGTATGATTTGAGTTATTTTATTGTTAGTTTCATAAATTTTTGATTGTACATGGTTCACATTACTCGAGGTGCTTTTATTGGTGTAGATTGATGATTTGAGTCGCTTTTTGGTGAATTTTGGGCCATGGTTTCATGTCAAAACATACCCGGGGTTTTGGATGCAAAACACTCAAAATCCCAAGCTAAACGCTCATTTATTTCGGCCTTTTCACCAAACACGGGCAGGTGTGTTTTAAAGCACGGCACGGCGTGTTTTTAAAAGTCAAAAACGAGCAATTTTTCGACCACGTACCAAACACGGCCAGGCCGTGCTTTTGCACGGCCGTGTTCGGGAAAATCATGCGAACACGGCCTGGTCAGTGCTTTGAAAGCACGGGCGTGCTTTTCGTCCCGTGACCGTTTTTCTTTGGCGAAATTATGGAGACTTTCCCTTTGTGCTTTTGACAACCTTTGAGCAACTTTTACACCTCATTTTGATGCACCAAGCTCTATTATTCCCTCAATTGTCATGTGGACACAATGATTCAACCAACTCAACAATGAATGTGCACACAATGATTCAACCAACTCAACAATGAATGTGCACACAATGATTCAACCAACAACCATGGAAGTGGAGCATTTGTTAAAGATTATTGATGTGTTCTTTCATAAAGATGGTGCCTATAAAAGCCAAGAGTTTGAGTTGAAAAGAAAAGATATAATTCATGTAGTATTCATTGATAGAGAGATTCATTGTATATTCATTGTATATTCTAAGTTTCAAAGCAAAATACATTGAGAGGATAAAAGAGAGGTAGAGTTGGAAGTTGAAGAGCAATAGAGGAGAAGGCTTGAGCTCAACATCATTGCAATCAACCAAGGAGGAAGTCTTGTATTGGTCTCTGAATAAGAGCTAAGTACACCATGTTCATTTTAATCATATCTTCTCGTAGTATACTCTTTTGTCAAAACCATGTGTAGCTAAATTTCTAAATTTCTTGTGTTTGAATGTAATGAACTCTAGAATGAATTTGTGATTAAGGTTTGTATGTTTTTAATAAAATCTTCATGTTTTGTGTGATTCACTTATATTATGCTTTATTCATTCAAATTGGTATATGCGCAATATTGATTTGAAGTTTATTTTTCATCCGGGAAATCGAGATTCATGGTGAAATAGAACCTATATAAGTGAAAAGAGTTGCATGCAATCCTAGATATAGACGACATAAATCTTCCTGGATTAGGGTCAAACCTAATATGGGAATTCACAAATCGTTATAATGTTTTTGTTTTGGGGGTTTTAACTAGAAAGAGATTTCGAGTTAATCAACTTGAGATTAGAAGTTATTCGCTCGATAGAGGGTTTAACTTAAATCGAATTTCTACTATCCATGAAACATGAGATTTTAATAAAAGAGGTTGGTTTTTGCTAGGGATTATGGTTGTATTTTTATCTTGTTAAATCACAAAAACATTCTAGAGGGATTTACATTCAAACACATTTCTAGCTCTTGATTTCTTAATTCTACAATCTATTTTTATTTGATCTTTTGTAAGTTGCAATTATTTTAAAATTCTCTATTTTTCATTTTCATTAAACAAACAAAACTCAAAATTACTAGATTAGATAACAAAAAGACGGTAATTATTAGTACTTACAATCCTCGTGGGAATGACACTCTCACTCAATAATCTATACTACAAAACGATAGGTGCACTTGCCTATGGTTTTCTAGAGTAGCTTTTGAGCCATCAATATTCATCGATTCGCCTTCCACGAACGGCTCTCAGGGGTGGGCGGAGAGATTCTCGGAATGAACGAAGTTCATCCTTTTTAAAACCTCCTTCTTGATTCGTCACAACATAATTAAATACATAAATTGGTTGCCAAACTGGCACCTGAAATCAAAGATTATATATAAATTAAATATTTGCGTATAATTATAAAACTTATTATTGGTACTTGGTAATTGGTATGCATTACTTGTATTAAAATCCTCGTAATTATATGATTCGATCTGTTGTCGACATTTTACAATTTATTTAAATCCTCTGTGACCTTAAATTAACACAATTCCACAATATAGTTATGAATCTTTGGATTGTCCAATGAACCCATGAATAAAATTTAACATATATAAAAGCCTTGTTGCTTAAATATTATCCACAAAATTAATCCATGAATCTGATATATTTATTATTTTGTCCTCAAAATATATACATACCAATCATATAAAAAGTGTAATTAATACAAATTAGCCTAGATTGGATGTCCAAACTTCATCTCTTTTGGTATGCCTTTAATTTATACCAAAAAGTGAAAAAAAGAAGCAATTACAGCTAGGCTTGAGTTATATAATTCGAGAATATTGTAATGATCAAAGAAACATAAAATCATGGACGTTGAAATCCCATTCCATTTATTACGGTAGGTTGCAACCTAACAAGAATTGGCCACAACTTGTATTCATAAATGACTCTGCCTAATATTATGACCTACATCTAACTTGTTTTAATTCAACCATGGATCCCACCCTTTAAAATAAAATGACATTTTCAAGCTATACTTAGGGCAAAAAAACCTTTTTTTAATTTGACAACAAAGTTTGTCAAGTTGCAATAGTCATCCTCTTTGGTGGGCCCTCCCTCCATTCGACGTGGCATCACAAGTACCATAGTTTTCCCGCTCCAATTCATAAATATCCATAATTTTCAAAAGTGTAAACCTCATAATTATCAACTTAGAAATTTCAATGCATATTAGTCCGAGTAAGGGTATTTTGGTCAAAAGAGACTGGGAATCCCGTTTAAACTAGGGGTGTCAATTTCAAACCCGACACGCAAACCCGACACGAAATTAATGGATATGGGTCCAGGCTTCGTGGGTCCGGGTCGAAAATGGGTCGAACCCGAATAACCCGCCAATTAAACAGGTCGGGTTCGGTCAACCCATCGTGACCCATTTAACCCGTCTAACCCGCTTGTGAATTTAAAAGAAAATTAAATAAATAATTAATTGTAAGAAAAAACAACAAACAAGACATGTCATTAAAAGTTAAATGATAAAACCTCCTTAATTATATATTCCTTATTATTATGCATGTCATTCTGAATATTGTCCTTAAAATATGATTAGTATGTTATGTTATTTATGCAATTATGTTATTTCTTTTTGCATATTGTGAATTGTAATATTTTTATTGATTGAATAGTGTATGAATGATTGATTTTCAAAAAATAAATTTATTCATTAAAACTATTAAATTTATATAAAAATAATTTTATTAAACGTTACGTGGGTCGGTCCGGGTTACTGTGAAATAAGTGAGGTCGGGTCGGGTTCGGGTTCAAGATTCTCGACACGAATAATTAAACAGTCGTCGCCCTTGGCCGCTTTAAGACACGCCAACCCGCGAACCCTCCACCCAACCCGACCGGGACACTTAGTTTAAACCAGATCAATGATCAGGTGAGAAAAAGTAAAAAATAAAAAGTACAAATAAAAAAAAATTGAGTACGATTAAGAATAAGGTCAATGGGGGGGAGGGGGGGTTTTACATGTATGTGTGTGAGGGGCAAAATAGGTATTTCAGCGGGAGGGGCGAAATAGGTATTTCAGCGGACATGGCCACAAGTGTAAGCAAAAACAGCCACTGAAATCCAAAACGCCCAAAAAGCAAAGATGACCTACAATGGGCCGGCTTTTAACTATATTTAGCTGGACAAACAAAAACCAACTTATTCTCACCATCGTCGCTATCTTGAGCCGTTGCTTCTTCAATACTATATACCATATACATACATGTACAAATTATATATACGTATATATTCATTTTCGTATACAGTATATGAAACCTGGTGTGTCTGCAAGTAGAGATAAATTGTAACTGAGACTGATGGGGATTACTGGATACTAATAAAAAATTCATTTTCGTTGTTTGGGAGTTTTTTTACCTAAAAATGTTGTAGCTTATGAAAATTTTCGAAAAATACATAGGTCATGTATGTTTTTTTTTTCAAAAGTTGTTTTCCATTTTCCAATTATTCCGAAAAATGAGTTCATGTTTGTTTAAGAAGATGTCACTAGAAATAAAGTCATTTTCAATATTCACTTTTTTATGGAAATACTTTTTTGAAAACACGTCCAAATTTTTTCACAACAATAACTCAAATCTATGTGAAAACACACTACAATCAAAAAAATCTATGTTCAAAATATATTGAAAAAGCCATAACCAAACACATTTTCATTTCCACATATAAACGTAATAGAAATTTAGACAACAAACCAAACATATTCAATTCTCAAATGAAACCAATAAAGTTTGAAAATCCATTTTCCAACACTAGAAATAGAAAATTGGACTTGGAAATACATTCATATAAGCCATCAATTACTTTCACTTTTTTCTCCCAACAATCACTTATTCTCATTTTTTAAAGAAAAATGATTTATCGGATCATTTAATCATTATTATACACTTTCTCACAAATTTCACTATTTACGTACTCACATATTTCTAACTATCAATCATATATAATCATTTATTTATTATTTCAATATGAAACCAATTTCTATCATTATATTTTCATCTTATATCCAATTACAATGTATAGATTTATTTTTTAATTATCTTTTTTTAATTTTTAATTATTATTATTTTCTAGCGAAAAAAATTAATTCAAAAAATCAATCCAATTGCAACCTTATCGACCTTGTAGCAGTGTTGCTCTATAAAAGAAAAAGAAGGGTTATTTTTCGGTTTTAGTACCTCAATTATACCTAGTTTTCGGTTTTGATCCTAGGTTTCGATTTAATCGCTTTAGTACCCAACGTTTTGAGTTTTAATCAATTCGGATACCTGCTGTTAAATAATCGTTAAAACCGACCGGGTTGATTGGTTGTAGAAGGTTTTCCAAACTTTCGTATGTATCAATTTTGGTACCCTATGTTTACTTGATTTATCAAATTTGGACCTAGATATTTCAATTTTTATTCAAAGGACTGATCTTTTCATTCCAACTCTTTAACTTTGGGCCACGAAAATGGTATCGAAGCTGGGGTTTATTAAGAACTTTTAGTTAAATTTATTATATTTATGTAATTAACAATTGGTGAGGAGAAATTACTCCGAGATTATGGATCCTGGGACCGATGTCCGAGATGTACCCTTACAGACATATCGTCAAATATTGACGATGTATGCACAAGAACACTTGACCGGCTTTCATATTGGGAATACCAACATGAAGAAAAGGAAAGGCGAGCCGAGCCGAAAACCTTAAAGCGTGCAAAATGCGAAAGCAGAATATTATAAGCGATTCGGATGCTTAACTGCACTTATATGTTCACTTGATGAACCTTCAAGAAATCTAAGTTCATGAAAATTCCCATCGAACAATGATTCCCGATGGAGTACCGTGAGTGGAACGAGATACTTCCCAGACAAATCTAAGATCTCCGAAGATCTTAGAGAAATCCGTAAGACGGTGCGTGCAATTATGGCAACCGCCATATTCATCTACCGATCATAAGTTCATCGATCGAACCGGATGGAAACGATGGTGAAATATCGAGAAGAAAACTCTTGAACTCCTTCATGATATACGTAACGAGTCAAGAACCTGGAGGACAAAGCCAAGTTCATCCTAGGAAGGAAACGTATAGATTTTGGGGATGACTTATTTACACCAAAAGGGGAAACCAACCGTAAGTCATACGAAAAATGACGGATGAGAAAAGCTCATTGCTTTAATCAAAGGAAAATCCATCAAAAATTAAAAAAGATGGATATTGAGAAGATGAATCTTAAAGATCTACATGACCGCGTAATCCTTCGCAGATTAGGTATTGTAGATTTAAAGATGAACGCAGTGAGAATCGACTTTGTTACCTATGACCCAAGGTGAGTAGACCAATTCCTCCACCACCGCCACCGATTAATCCTAACGTCGAAGAAAGTACGGGTTCACATCATGGAGCTCGGGGAGGGATGCCACATCTTTGGGATTTCACGACCGGGAGTGATCCACTTTCGGGGGCAGGAGGTCGAAACCTCTTGCGGGAACTGCATAAACAACCTACCTAGGAAGGCCGAATGTTTATCGACGCGCTTATGGAAGATCGCACCTCGACCCAATACATCCGTATGGGTTGATGTTAAATCTGACATCCCGATTTTAAAACAAAGAGAAGTTCTCATTGATGAATGGGCTCGGTATGAGAATTTCAAACAGAACCCTCGATCTTACAAAGGATTCATTCATTTTACTCCTGAAATGAGTCTTGAAGGATCGGTGAAGATTGCTCGGGATATGACCGATCTTTGAGTCACGAAAAGTTCGGTCCACATCGGGGAATCACTTAAAGGAATTGTCGATGGTATGGCAAAACTATTCAAAATCCATTCATCGGCACGGGTTATTTCGAGGGATTAGAAGATGAAAAAGAAAGAAATATAAACAAGCCCTCTATACATGAGTTATTGGATATTTGTCATATTGACGAATATATCAAGTTGTTCACCGAATACGGTGGAAATCCAAGATTGAAGAAAAAGAAGCCGCACACTATTCTTTGCCAAGATTCCAGTCCCTGGAGAGAAATGCTTATCGGGAATACAAGGGTGGAGTCAAGTAGAAATCGTGGCGAGAAAAATGTCTTTCCTAAAGGCCAGTTATCCGAATGGTGCTATCAAGCGACTTTGCACAGAATTACAAGAGATTAAGAGGAATTAACAAAGCGGTTCCTCTATGTTGCGTGGATAATGATATCCCAGCAAATTGTGGAGGTCAACCGGCGAATAACAAAAAGACGAAAGAGAGAAGCCATCCATACCGCCTATAAGCAACAACAAAAAGCGGTCTTCATGGAGACCAGAAGGTTCTCGTCAAAACAAAAAGCCCGGGTTATAAATCGGGGCAAAGACCAAAGGCCTGCTGCGGGAGTAGAATCTCATCATCGAGTTCTAATCAAGCAAGTACCGTGAGAACCCTGGGAGAAGAACTTTCGGACGAGCTCATACCCGAGCTAATGAAAGTTTCGAGATTGTAATTGACTTGCGAGCAAGAGGACATATCTCAAACGGATTGTCCAGGACAACCGTAACGAGGAATCGCATGCGATTGAGGCTACACCGAAATCGAAGAAGGCATCGCCTATTATCGATTTAATACGGGTGTATCAATTTGAGGATATTCCTCGGATGAAAGCATCTATGAAGAAGAGATCTATTCGATGATGGAAGTGACTCCATTTCCCATCGTGAAGAAGAAATTCTTCGTGACGATCGGGAGGATATGTCGATTCCTCTCTCACACGACGTGTCTCATAAAACTCTCATGAGAATCATGAAGGAAGATCCAAAGCTTCAAGTCTATGATGGATTTACAATTGGAGCTATGGAAAAAGCATTGGATAAAATTGGGTTTCAGAAAAACACCAAATTATCCACAGGGTAACAATCGAGAATTTGCTATTCCAATGGAGTTTACCATGAACGATCGAGATGCGCTTGGTCCCTTATTAGAGAAATACAAGAGATCAAAAGCAAAGTTAAAAGAGAAGTTGCAAATACACTCTCATGGATTCATATCGGAGCCATAAGAGTAATTATTAAAGCAACATTCAAAGAAGGAATAGATTCGCCTCTCAATCTTGCTATCTTTGACAAGCGAATCTCGCATCTCAAGGATTCATGCCTTGAGCGGTTATAGAAATTTGTATGCGGTAAATTGGCATTTAATGTCTATCCTAGAATTGCATACAATTTGGGAGATCGAGACTTCAGTAGAGTCCTAACCCTTCATCAAGATTTCAAAAGAGTCGATTTGATGAAAGAAGGAAACAGGCCTTACTCGATCACATACAAGATTTCCTATGCTCTCTCGAATACCCATCATTCAAGTATTCTTGAGAAAGGAATTTATTGAAGTCCCAAGAATCTTTGAGGACTTTGCCAGGTGGTGTTACGAGAAATCATTGAATCTCCAACTATTAAGGAGATTGATATGATAATTCAAGATCAACCAGTCTTCAACAAAAGTCGGAGTCTCGAGTTGAGCCTAAGCAGGATGTCTTTCCAGCAAGACAGAATGGTGAGTAGCACCGTTGGGAAGAAAGGAGACCAAGTGCAGATTCAGCGCATCCCGATGTTTTTAAAACAGCAGGAGAGCTGAAATGTCCAGTCGAAGGATGGCGAGAGGTTGAAGTAATATTCGACATCACTCAAAAGGATAACATCTTTCCTTGTGATGTTTTATATTATCTCCAACAACCAATCGTTGGAAGATATCGAGGAAGCCTCGAAGATAGGAGAAATTGAGCTTACTATCACAGGAGTTGCGGGAAAGGTCCCGAAACAATTAATACCGGGAATTGAATTTCTTGAGGAACATAAACCTTGGAAAGATTACAAGACGGAATGGAGTTCACGTTGGCTAATAAAAGATACGAATCGATGACCACTAGTCCATTCTCCATATACATTTCTATTGGAATGTTATATGTCAATACAAGGCCGAGTATTTCGCCGCCTATATTGATTCAGTGCGGAATATGTACTTTTATGCAAAGCGGATGTTTTTCCTAAAGAAATTGGAGAAGATTTACCAGCTTGCAGGAAGAGATTTCTCTAAAAGGATTCTTATCCTTAACAGGAATTAAGCAAGCGAAATCATGATCGGAGGCGCGGCAAGACCCCATGGTACAAAGTAAAAACGCCACCAATCTATTTCCATGATACAGTGCGGATATTTTGCTAGGAAACAATTTCCTCGCAAACATTCAAGCGTTCACACAAGAGAACGAGACGAGAAGACTTATTTTCACAACCTTATGTGATCATAAGATTATTGTCCGTGAGATCTGAAGCATTTTACGAAAAATGCCCATTAATTTTCGCGGACAAGCGTGGTGATGAAGCCAAACTTCGCAATCCAAAATGGTGGATCGAAGGAAATTTGGTGAAGCTTTATTATCCTATAGACAATTTGGTTCCATCCGGAAGGATCGAAAGATATGGGATAATAATTTGTATTCATTCGTCTACAAGGAGAAGAACGAGTCACCGAAGCCATTGCGCAATTATGGATGAGTCTAATGGAAAATCCACAGAGTGATGTAACCATTGAGGAACAAATATCACTCGAGGATATCAAGAAGAAGATCCAAAGGAATTACAATGAAGATCCTTTGGCTTGGTGGGATAAGAACGAGCTTAAAGCTTCCTTAAAGGTTAAACCTGGAAAGGAGTATGCGAGTTCGTAAGATTCAAACCAATCCTTATGAATCGGGAAGATCGTGAGGATATGCGAAGATACTTAAGGAACATCTTGACCTTAAGTTAATTTCACCAGAGTTTCTCCATACAATAGATCCAGGATTCTTAGTCGAAACCATGGAGAAATCAAAAGAGGAAAGCGAAGATTTGTTATTAATTACAAAGGGATTAATAACATTTTGGAGTTCGACGGATACTATATCCTGCCAAGAGAACATCCGTTAATCAGTATCAAAGGTGCCAAGATATTCTCAAAGTTCGATTGCAAGTCCGGATTCTACCGAGTTAAGATGGAGGAAGAAAGTAAGAAGTTTACGACTTTCTCTACACCACAGGACACTATATTTGGAACGTGATGCCTATGGGATTGGCTAACGCACCCTTGGATATATCAAAGAAAGATGGATAATCTTTTCAAAGATTATTTCGATTTCATGTTCGTGTATATCGACGACATCCTAATCGCATCAAAGAACATGAAGGAGCATCTCAAACATTTGGAAATATTTTGAGATGTTTGTCACCAAGAAAGGATTAGTGCTTTCGGAAAAGAAGGCGTGTAATCGCAACAAGACAGATTGAATTCCTCGGAATTGAAATCGATGAATCTGGAATTATTCTACGTAATCATATTGTGGAAAAGATACGGATTTCCGGATACATTAAAAGACAAAGCGAACTTGAGTTTTAAGGGTTGTTAATTTTGCTGGAATGTTTATTAACAATCTAGCATACTACGAAAGGTGTTTAGCCCATTACTTAAAAAAGATGCAAAGTATTCAAATGGGAAGATGAACATCGAAAGGAATTAAGCAACTTAAAGAAGTTTGTAAAAAGCTTCCAAAACTTGCGATTCCCAAGACGAGGATGAACTGGTTCTTTACACACGCGATGATGATTGGTGGGCGGCCGATTCTTACTAAGGTCACACCAAATGAAGAAGTGCCATGCGCAGATATTGCGAGTGGTTTATTCACACCCAAAGTGAAGCAAACAGATGGCATATCAACGAGAAAGAATTCTTTGCGATCGAAAAGGCTTTTAAAAAATGGCCTCTATTTTTACTTGGCTAAAAAGTTTACTTTAAAAATTGATAATTCAAGTGTCGAGGCTTTTAAAAAAACAAAATTGAATCAAAACCGAAAAGGCTCGATTACTTAGATGGCAAGCTGAATGTCAATATTATGATTATGATATTGTCATTATAAAATCTCATGAAAATATTCTTGCGATTTCTTGACACGAGATGGAAGGACGCGTTCTTGGCGACGAGGTCCTTAAACGAGTAAGACATCTCGGGAAAACCTAGAGAGTCTAGAACGAGATTTTGGGGCGTTATGTCTCAATGCGTTCTTTGGGCGACTTCAACAGTGACCAAACTGTTTCTACAAAATACGAGCATGCCGTTCGCTCAAGGACAATTGTTCTTAGCGCCGCAGTGGCCTCTCTTCCAGCCGCATCTCTACTGCAAAAAGGGGCCGAGAGAGTACGGGCTCTAACCCGGAGGTTATGGATTCAAGTACCATAATCACAAGTGTTGCGGTGATGCATCCCGAGGGTGTACAAATCGTAACGAATGTTGAAGCTCCGTGTCACAACCCGAGTCTTCAAGTCAACCCAAAGACCTGGGGTAAAGAGGGAGAGTTGAATCTTAGGCCACGAGATGGCAAATCTAAGGTTCAAATCGACGAGAATAAGATTTCTCCTATGCGGTATATCGGCGGCAATGGGAGAAACTAGTTCAAGACAAGGTATTAACCCGGAAAAACAATGGTTGATATCTCGGGAAAGTATCCCGAGTTTGGATGAAACCAGAAGTCATCCAAATGAAGTACAGAATGGTATACTTTTGGAGCTTTAGCTTCAATCTATCTTTGTGTCACCAGGATTCCCGAAATTTCAAAATTACCGAAATGGATTGGAGAAGCGATTTACGAGACCTGGGCGATAATCCACACTTGGCCGGGCGATATTTTAGGAATATTTTATATCGACTCTGAACCAAAGAAAAGGCTTTAATGAAGCTTTTCATTTCATCAAGCTAAGAAGACCGGATGGAAATGCTTTAAAATACATTAAAGCGGCTTCAGGAAGAAGGACCGATATTAGTAGGAGCATTTTTCAAGACGGCCTTCTACAAGACGAGCATGGGGTCTTTGGGTTTGTCTAATCGAAATGGACAAAGTCAAATATCCATTCAAGTTCTTCCGTCGGCGAATGGATCTTTCCTTTTGAATTCGATGACCGGATCAACCACGGGTTTGCGGAAGAACTCTTCGAGACGAAAAGAAGAATTATCTGGGAAAACAAGATTCCTATAAGCAAAGACGCTTACATCGAAATTACATGTAACATGGCGTGTTGGCGTTGGATCGGCCAGGATCTGTCCCGAAGCATGCCAAACAAAAGGAACCCGAGTTTGGGAAAGGATTCCGACCCAAACCCGACCGAAGCAGATCATGCGGTGGAAAGGATAAGGGCCCGACTCACAAAACGCGTTATCCTCGGGGACCACGCAAACCAACTTTTTAGAAGATTCCCCACAACTTTCACATGGGTCGTCACGCGGAAGAAAAAGAAAACCACCGTGGCGAGGCAATAATGCGAGATATGACGTGCTTGATGGCGTCGTAAGATCGCCAAAGATTTGAAGTCCGCCTTTGAAGTCCTGGACTTACCTCTATAAAACGCAGATTTGAAGGAAGGCGAGGACATCGAACATTTCCACTTAGTTTTCTTACAATAAAATCGAGTGAAAATTTGTAATAAGTTTGAGTGTTTAGTTTTTTTAAATTTATGTATTTTTAGTGTGCTCAATAATGAGAGGCTAAACAAGTTTTCTCCTCCCAAAAGGAGATTACTAATGTAATAAATTTTTCTTTAAGTTCTTAATAAAATAAAGGCTTTTGTTCAACATGTGTTCATAGTGTTCTATTGATCTATCCCTTGAAGAAATACTTTTACGCTTGGGTAGGAAACGAACGAAGCGTACATGGCTTGGCAGTCTTTGAAGGGGCCTCGGATAACTTGCGATCATCTTCCCTGAGGTGAGGTTGAGCAGGTGAGAGGAGTTTGTCAAACGATCCCAGGGCGATAATTTTCCGATTGGTGGCGTTGCGAACGGCTTAACCCGACGGTGTTTGATCGAAAAAAAGAGGTATGAATTTTAAGGGATCTATTAATTTTACGGAAGCATGTTGGGCTGATATGGTCGTAATGGACTATTTCCATTATTGTAGGCAAGTAAAGTATGGAGTCTTGGAAGAGATTATTCATAAAACATTAGTCAAATTGAAAGGTTGTTCCAAGAAGGAAACCTGCTATAACAGGTTAAACTGTTAGAGTTAACGGAGAGTTAACGGAAAGGTACCAAATATGATTAATTTTGTGAACATTAGGTACCAATCTTGATTAGGTTAAAAACAGGGGTATCAAAAGTGAAATTAGGATATAGATTGGGTATGAAAAATGAAATTATCCCGAAAAAGAAAATAGCAACAAGAAGTTTTCTTTACCAAAGAGAGAGGGCAAGCAAAAAAATGCCAAAAGATTCCTCAGCTGAAAAGGAAAAAGGAGAAAAAAAATAAAAAATTCACTTCTTTGATTAAAAATTATATTTTTCAGAAGTGTGAGATTGACAGGCAGATCGATCCCACCGAAATAAATTAAATATTATTTCACCACACCCCAATCTTTCATAAAACCCACAAAAAATTACACCCGTCCTTTGTGATATAATTTTATCAGCTGGTAATTGCCAGAGAGGGAGCTAGCTAGCTGGAAAATAAAGATCCTCTACATGATGCTTGGTGTTTCAGGCCTCATGGGCAGCTCAGGCGACGGCGCGGCGGACGCCCACGAGAGCGGCGGCGCTAGTGGTGGCAGCAGCGAGGTTGGCGCTTCCAGCTCAATTCCCGGCGGCGGGGGTATGGAGGAAATTGAGAGAAGTGGCGGCGGCGGTGGTGGAAACCGGTGGCCTAGGCAAGAAACTTTGGCTTTACTCAAAATTCGTTCTGATATGGATGTTACTTTTAGAGATTCAAGTCTTAAAGGTCCATTATGGGAAGAAGTTTCCAGGTAAAATTGAAATGAAATGATTTTAATTGTACACACACAATTACACATAATTTACACACACTGCCACCAATTTCAAGATTTACTGAATTTGCTGTAAAAAGGTATTTATTTCTGGATCATAATTCCAGTGAATTATTGCTTTTTGATTAAAAGGGTCTTTGTCTTTCAGTTCATTTCACAAGAATTCAGCAGCTTTCGTGGAATTTTGTAGTCCGGGTTTTCGCCCTTCAGTTTTTGTTTGTTTATGGTAGCTTATTGCTAATTATAGCAACAACAAAAATAATAATTAAAGTTGAATGAATAATCAATTTTTTTTCAATCTTCAACTTGAATTCATCAACTGATCTTTGATCGCCTTTAACTTTTCAGCTTCCTTTTACTCATCATTTCCTTTTAAATTTTTTATTTTTATTTTTCAGTATGATTTAATTATCTTCCTTTTATCTTGCATTTTTATTTTTCAGTATGATTTAATTATCTACAAACACAAATTAAAAGCCTGCACTATACATTTTTCTGAATCCACTTCTGGGTCTTGGAACAATTCAGTTTAATTTTTTAGTTATTTGTTGTGTAGATCAGTGCTGTTAATTTCTTTCATTTTCTATCTTATGCGTTTATCGCCATTAGACTTTGGATTCATTGAAAAATTCAAGATTTTAATAATTTAGTTTTATTTGGCCAACTGTTATTGTCAGAAAAATGGCGGAGCTTGGATTTCAACGAAGCGCCAAGAAATGCAAAGAGAAATTCGAGAACGTGTTCAAGTACCACAAGAGAACCAAAGATGGCCGAGCATCAAAATCAGACGGCAAAACATATCGTTTTTTCGATCAATTAGAAGCCTTGGAAAACACTCCTCCGCCTCCCTTCAACCCCCCGCCGCCACGCCCAGCGGTGGCGATCGCTCCACCGCCGCCAATGCCGACGGCGAATGCTAATAGTTTACCAATGCCATCACATACAACTCATGTTTCATCATCAACTAGTCCAAATCCTATAAGTGTAGCGCCACCAGCGCAAACCGCCATTAATTCTTCTTCTCCGTTTCAATTACAATCTCAACCGCCGTTTCAGCCACCACCACCGCCGGCGGCGATGAATACTTCGAATCCTCCTCAAATCCACACTTTTGATCAACCTTCTCATCCACACATTCCGGCGAGTTTGCTTTCAAATTCGACGTCCACTTCGTCTACATCATCCGACGAGGATATACAGAGGCGGCGAGGGAGGAAGAGAAAATGGAAGGATTATTTCCAGAGGCTAATGAAAGACGTGATTCATAAACAGGAGGAGTTGCAGAAGAAGTTTCTGGATACTCTGGAGAAACGCGAGCGCGATCGAATAGCGAGAGAAGAGGCTTGGAGAGTGCAGGAAATGGCGAGAATTAACCGAGAACACGAACTTTTGGCACAGGAGAGATCGATCGCCGCCGCCAAGGACGCGGCGGTGATTGCGTTTTTGCAGAAGGTCACTGAGCAAAATAACTTGCAAATCCCGATCGGGAATAACGCACCACCACCGCAAGTTGTGCCAATGCAGGCGGAACCAACGCCGGATAATACTCAACCCCCGCCACCGCAGCCGCCGCGTCAACCACCACCACCGACACCTTCGTTACAGCTGTCCACTCTTCCACCACCACCAGTAGCTCCACAAAAACCAATAGCAGCGCCGCCGCCAGTATCGACGGCAACGCCAACAAAATTCCTAGAAAGTTCAAAAACAGATAACGGCGGCGGCGGCGATAATTCGATCTCGGCAAGCTCCTCACGGTGGCCGAAAGCGGAAGTCAAGCTCTGATCGACCTTCGAACGAGTCTCGATCTCAAGTACCAAGAGAACGGACCAAAAGGTCCCCTCTGGGAAGAAATCTCTGCCGCCATGGCGAAACTAGGCTACAACCGAAGCTCAAAGCGATGCAAAGAGAAATGGGAAAACATAAACAAATACTTCAAAAAGTAAAGGAGAGCAACAAGAAGAGACCCGAAGACTCCAAAACATGCCCGTATTTCCATCAGCTAGACGCCTTATACAAAGAGAAGTCCAAAAACGATGTCGTTCCGTTCAATCCAGGGTACCCAATCCATCCCGAGAACCCAATGGCACCCATAATGGCCCGGCCCGAGCAGCAATGGCCAGTACTCCCCGAGCAACAACAGCAGCAAGATGAAGATAACGACAGCGAGAACAACGATCAGGAAGAGGACGATGATGAAGACGAAGAAGACGAAGGAGGGGGTAATTATGAGATAGTGACGAATAAACAGCCATCTTCAGTGACGACGAACACGGCGGAGTGAGGCGGTGGTGCTAACTGCCTAGCTAGAGAGAGAAGAATTAAGAAAGAGAAAAGAGTTTGAAATGAAAGGATTTGTTAAAAAAGAAGGCAAGTGGAGGTGGGGGCAGAATTGCAGAGAGGTTGTCAGAGATGGGGGCGGAGGGGATAAGTGGGTCAGAAAAACCGATTGGGAATCAGATGGGGGTAGGGGGAGGGGGTGGCGGTGAAAAATTTGAAACACATGGGGAGAGGCCCAAAGGGGGTGGGGGTGAGTTTTGTAAGGTTAACATTTATTTATTATATATGTTATTTTTTAATAATTTATTTATTAATTTGGAAATAAATAAGTGGTGAAATAGAGAGATGTGGATCAAAAATTAATAAAGGGGCAGGCAGTATTTGTACTTCTCTTTTTTTTTTTTTTTTGTTCGTGAAGTTTTTTTTCATGGAGTGTAAATGTGAAAAACTGTTGATTTTAATGTTTGTCATCTTTAGTCAACATTCATGGTTCATTTTTTCTTATTAAATATCTTTGCTGATAGATCTTGAATTAAACTTGTGGGGTAATAAATTATTAAATAGATCGACTAGTTAGACAAGACAAACCCTAGTTCTAAGCAACTTGCTTTCTTCTTTAAATACTAGAAGAGAAATTAACAATAAATTAAAAGAGTTTCCTTGTATTATTACATTCTTCATCACTAATTGTTTTTGGTATAGTAGGGGAAAATAAGGGGGCACTAATTGTTTTTAGTATATAGTAGGGGTAAATAAGGGGATGGAACTCCCGGATCAAATTAAACACCATGTTAACACAATATTCTACCACTAAAGCACAATATTCATCCCCATTCATGAGCACTAATTAAGAGAATGACTAGTGAAAACATGATGTACTCCCCTTTAAATTTAGTTTTTCTATATTAATGTAATATTTTATTTTATTTTATATTACACGTTATAAATATAATGCATTGTACTCGAGCATAAATGTTTTCTTAAATATATGCTTAGCATACATATATATATAATATAATGATGAAATTTAAAATATAATAATTAAAATAGAGGATTTAAGCCCATTCACATTTCCACATATTTTTAGCAGTATAATATTTTCTAAGATAATAAAAAAACGATTGAAATGTGATTTGGCATAATTTTATATATGGAATCATTATATCTTATTACACACCAAATGGAAAGTCATGCACTTTTATTTCTATTAATGCTAAATACGGCTTATTTAATTTCAAATTAAACTTGATGTAATCAGTAATCACAGTTTTAATACATGTTGAGTTGCTTTAATTCAATATTTAATAAAAGTGAATATGAGAAATCAACTCTGACAACTTCAAGGGTGTAGTGATGAAATGTTTATTTTGGAAATTAGAGAACAAAAAAAAAAAAAAAAAAAAACCGCAATAGTATCAAAATTTTCAAATACTCCAAAATAAACATATAAAACACCATAATATTTTATTTTTTCTTTTGTTAGTAATTCATTTCAGGACATGAATTAATTGGGATATATACTGTTGTATTTGTAATTTTATATGTAATATTTCAAAATACATATCCTAATAGTAAGAGATGAGTACTATGTCCAGGGCAGCAAATTATTACTTAAATTTCATCAAGATTGAAGCAAGTTTAACCTTGATTTGATGTCTCATATAGTCATACTAGTGTATACGTACTCATTTAGACAATAGACAAATGCAACTTACTATATGTCCATATATATCGAGACATTTATAATTTACATAATAAATACATAGGAAAAATTGCAAAATTAGTCCTGTAACTTTTGAAGTTGCAATTTTAGTCCTATGACAATTTTGCTCCTTAGCAAAAATAATAATTTTAATCCTATAATTTTTAGGATTTGACAATTTTATTCTTATACATTTTAGTTGTGGTAATTTCAATCCTACTAATCAAAAAAATATAATTTGCCAAATTTGTACGTGTTTTTATTTTTCAATAATTAGGAAATAATACACATAGAATTCATATATCGGATTTAATCCAGATACATTATTCTAAAATGCATCTCATTAGGCTGTATATAATATAAGTGATAAATAAATTCAACTCATAAGTAATAAAACTTAGGTTCTGATTCCATTTTATAATTGATACTAGGTATATTGAATATTTTTGTTACAAGGACATTTTAGGAATAATTGAAATATTGAAATAGCCCTTAGGACCAAATTTGCACCAACTTGAAATTTATAGGCGCCGAAATTGCACAAATCCAAAATTTACAGGACTAAAATTGCAAAAAAGCATAACATACAAGACCAAAATTACAATTTCAAAAGTTACAGAACTAATATTGCAAAACCCTATCTACATGACTGATTTTGCATTTTCCCTAAATACATATACTAATTTATAAATCAGATTAATACTTTCAATGCAGTATAGATGCTCTATTACTACAGATGAAATAAGTTTAAATGCAAATCAGAGTATCTTCCAGTGGGAAATTGCTTCTCACAATCTCATGGCCGAGAATACAATAAATAAAACTATGACTACGCACGTACAACAAAACATTTCCCATGTGAAGTGTCTGAATTCCGACTGTTTTTTTACTTGGATCCCTGAGATATATAATTACTACAAATTGTACGTACTTATATGGAGTATGAAGGAATGAATTTAATATCTATAATTTGCAGGCATATATTTGTAAAGATCAAAAAATAAAAGATTAATATTTTGCAATAAAAAGTTCAAATTAGTTTACAAGTACAAATGAAATTTCCTACTGAGTTCTGACGTGGCATAATGAGTATCCCATTTTGAGTGGATAATGAATTTAATTAATTTGATATTAAAAACAATAAAAAAACTAAATATATTAATTTACAATATTGGTATAAAATTAACATCATTAAATAAATGAAGTGGAGGATCATAGTTTTGCAAATAATTAACGAATCGAAAATATAATTTGACACGAATGAATTAAGTAATATATATATATATATATATTGATGGAAATAGTTTTATGGTATGATAAGATTTTTATTTTATAGTAAGGTTGGAAATGGGAGACTTATTTTTGTAGGTTTAATATAGTATGTAGTGTAAGTGAAGAAGATATATTTGGTTTATTGAAGAATGGAGGAACTAAGGCAAAGAGAGGTTTAAACTTTGGAGGCATTCTTGTAGATAAGTAAGCAAAATCAAATACCAAACAATAAAACTTCTATTTCAAAGTTTAAACCTCTCTTTGCCTTAGTTCCTCCATTCTTCAATAAACCAAATATATCTTCTTCACTTACACTACATACTATATTAAACCTACAAAAATAAGTCTCCCATTTCCAACCTTACTATAAAATAAAAAATCTTATCATACCATAAAACTATTTCCATCGGTGGCATCGAGCTGGTTCGATTATCGGGCGATATCATGGCCGACACATTCGCTCATCTATTCCAATTCCCGGTCTTTCGTGGTGAAAACTACGATTTACGTCTATCAAAATGAAGACCTCTTTTGTGCTCAAGATTTGTGGGATATTGTTAATAATGGATATCTATTCCAAACGATATTTCCACATTATCATGGTACAAAAGAAGGAATTTAAGGAGAATCAGCAGAAGGATTCTCAAGCACTCCTTGCTCTTGGATGAGCTTGGCAAACGAATATTTTCAGGGATCATGGGAGCAAAAACGCTAAAGAGGCATGGGATAAGTTGCGGGAGGTTTCAAGGCAATGAAAAGGTCGTGCTACTAGACTTCAAACTTTGAGAAGGAAGTTTGAGAACTTAAAAATGTTAGATTAAGACTGCTAAAGATTATTATTCAAGAGTAAATGAAGTGGTAAACCAATTCACGAGCCTATGGGGAAAATTTTCCGAAAGTAAAATTGTTTCCAAAATTTTAATTACTTGCACGAAAAATATGATCCCATAATTGCGGCTATTGAAGAATCCAAAGATATAGAAAAATTAATCTGCTCTGGAATTAATGGGATCACTTGAGGCTCACGAGAAAAGATTAGAAAGACGTTACGAAAAAGACATAGATAATGCATTTCAATCAAAATTAAGTATGCGATGATCGAGAAAAATAAGAAAAATGGGAGAAAATATAATGAAGGGGAAACCAACAGATAATAATGACAAGTTTCCTCCATGTGGTATATGCAAAAGGAAAAGTCACTGGAAAGCGATTGTTGGTTTAAAGGAAAACCACAATGTCAAAATTGTAAGAAGTTTGGATAAGTCCTACAATAGATCAAAATCTACTTAGTGTGGGACAAATGATGGAGAAAGGATACTCTTTGCATTTCGAGGAGATTCTTGCACAATCTATGATAAAAATGATAAATCCTCGTAATTACAAAAGTTAAAATGAGGAAAATAGATGTTTTCTCATCCAATGGAGATACGCAAACGACGCCGCAATGACGGCCCAAGTTGGCGATATCTTGGCTATGGCATAGAAGGTTCGGATATTTCAATTTACAAGGATTAAAGATCCTAAATCGAAAGAACATGATCGTGACTTGCCAACAATCAAAGAGCTTGATGGAGTCTGTGAAGGGTGCATGCTCGGGAAACAACACAAACAACCTTTTTCCATCCGGAAAAGCTTGGAGAGCCAAAAAGCCATTGGAGCTAGTACACACAGACATTTGCGGTCCGATGCCTACTCCTTCAAATGAACAAAACATGTACTTCATACTCTTTATCGATGATTATACTAGAATGACATGGGTTTATTTTCTACGAGAAAAATTGCGAGGTATTCGATATTTTCAAGAAATTCAAGGCATATGTCGAAAAGCAAAGTGGTCACAAAATCAAAACAATAAGGAGTGACCATGGAAAAGAATACACTTCTACTCGTTCACAAAATTTTGTGAAGATGAAGGCGTGGAGCATCAACTCACGATCGGATCGCACGAGAACAAAATGGCGTCTCGAAAGAAAGAATAGAACGATAATGGAAGACTACAAGATCTATCTAATGGAGAAAGGTCTTCCCAAATCCTTAAGGCGGAAGGTGAAATCTTTTCTATATACTAAATAGATGTCCTACCAAAGGCATGTACAAGACAAGACACGATCGAAGCTTGGAGGGGGCCAAAACCATCACTAAACATCTCACGAGTATTTGGATGCATCTGTTATGTTCATATTCCACAACAAAAAGGAGCAAGTTGGATGAGAAAGATCAAAAAGATATATTCTTATGCTATAGCACTCAATCCAAAGGTTATCGAGTGTATAGCTTAACCACAAGAAAGTTGATCATCGATCGAAACGTAATTTTTCGATGAAGATCTTGCATACAATTGGGAGACAAACCAAGTGGAAAAAAGAGTATCAACCTTCCTAAACTAACTCATGAACAAGAAGAAACGAAGCAGCGATCCGCCCGAGACGCGAGCGAGCAACAACTAGAGATCCCGACACATCTCCGACCAACACCAAAAGGACCGTTGCTCGAGAGAAATATATCAAACATGCAATTGGGCGATTATGGAGCCGATAGCTACTGGCGGCTGCTAAACAAGAAGTCCAGGTAAAAGCAATGGAGGAAGAAATAAAAATGATCGAGAAAAATGAGGCGTGGGAGCTCACGGATCTTCCGCAAGATAAAGAAGCCATTGGAGTTAAGTGGGTCTATAAGAAAAACTTAACCCGATGGTTCAAGATACAAAAATACAAAGCAAGACATTTGCAAAAGGATATGCACTGTGATATGGCATCGACTACTGATGAGACTTTTCGCTCCAAAGGCCCGGGCTACGACCGCGATCGAGCACTTATTGCATTAGCGGCTCGAAACAATGGAAAATATATCAACTAGATGTGAAATCGCATTCCTTAATGATTATCTTGAAGAAAGAAATCTCGTCAAACAACCTCAAGGGTTCGTGGTACAAGGAAAGAAGATAAAGTTCTCGGACTAAAGAAAGCACTATATGGATTAAAGCAAGCCCATGAGCACTGGTATAGCGTAAATTGATGACTACTTCACCGAGCTTGGATTCGGGAGGAGCCGTAGTGAGCCAACACTATCTATCAAGACCCAAGGTCACGAACAATACACTCATTGTCTCTTTATACGTGGATGATCTCATTTTCACGAAAAAACAATGAAAATATGATTATGGAGTTCAAAGAAGACATGATGAAGACATTCGAGATACGGATTTGGGTTTGATGCACTATTTCCTTGGTATCGAGATACATCAAAGAAAAGATGGTATTTTTATCTCACAAAAGAAATACGCGAAAGCTTACTTAAAGGTTCAAGATGGAAGGATGCAAGGTAGCAACTCCACTTGACACCAACAAAAGAGCGAAAAAGGAAGATGGCTCACCGAAGGCGGACAACTCACAATTTGAAGTCTAATTGGAAGCTTACTCTATCTAACCGCAACTCGACGACATTATGTACGCAACTAGCTTCCTATCAAGATTCATGCGAGAATCCAAGTCAAATTCATTACGGGCGAAAGCGAGTACTCCGATATCTGGAAGGAACAAAGAACTATGGTATTTGGTATGAACCCTTGTGGACTCAAAACTAATAAATATCTGACGGCATGATTGGGATCAATCGGCGACATGAAAAGCACATCAGGTATGCATTCACATTGGGTTCAGAATATTTTCTTGGGCATCCAAAAAGCAAGCAACGATCGCACAATCATCACGAAGCTGGATATATAGCGGCGGCGATGACTACCGATCAAAGCGATATGGTTGAAGCGCATACTTGAAGACATGGGAGAAGTACAAGAAAAGGCTACAAAATTTTTCTGCGATGATAAATCCGCTATAGCAATGGCAAAAAATCCGTGTTCCACAATGAACTAAACACATCAAAATCAAGTATCACTTCATCCAGGAAGCGAGAAGCAAAACAAAATTGAGTGGAGCATTGCAAGGCAGACGAACAACTAGCATATATTTTCACAAAAGCACTACCGAGAGGAAAGTTTGAGATACTACGAGATATGATAGAGTCACGAAATATGCACCAAGGAGGAGTATTAGAAATTGGTGCACATTTCTAGATTATTCTAGTATATGAAAATTGTAGTAGTAAAAAGAAAAATCTAGAACAAACATATAAAATCTAGATTAGAGAAGAACAAATCTAGAAGCATGTAAATTGCTAAATGAAACTAGAAAAATCTAGAAATGTGCACCAATTTCTAATATATATATATATATATATATATATATATATATTTGTGTTGAATATAAATATGTATGTAATGGATTTAATTAAAATAACTCAAGAATTATGATATTGATCGAATTGAATACATGAGGAAACATTGATTTTTATATTTTTGACGTTAGTCAAAAATGGTAACGGTGTGGAATAATAATAATAATAATAAAAAGGAACATTGGTGTAAAAGAATAAAAATTGTTGTTACTATATATTCAAATTAGGGGTGGTCAAATGGAATCGAAACCAGGTTCTAAACCGGAACTAGAACTATAGTCAATGGTTCCTGGAACCGTTGACTGGAACCGGGTTCCAAAACCGGAGTCGGAACCATGTAGGCCAGTTCTGGTACTGGTTTCTTTGTCTAAAAAATCGTGAAATTGGTGGTTTTAACCGTGGGTAGCCGATTTTAAGGTTAAAACCAATTATTTTTATTTTTTTTGGATAAAAATATGATAGAAGAAATGTTATATATTTATTATGATATTTTATATTCGTAACCGCATGAGATACATCTTAAGGATTAGGATCAAATGTGGTAGGGGCCTACCATGTGGCAGTGTGGATTAATCCAATCCATCCACAACTTTTATTCAATGGTCCAAATTGCTATTAAAAATAAGCGATTTATCAATTAATTAATAGGTGGAAATGGCATAATAGTAACTAGCAAAATGCCATAAATCACGCCCCTACAATCAAGAGATTGATTAATATCATGTTTTCATAACTGAATTGTGCACCATTTTAATAGCTGAATTGTATACCATTTAATAACTGACTGTACACCATTTTATATCTAATAGTGCATCATTGTATAACTAATTGTACACCATTCAATCCCATCAATTTTTATGGGATTTGATTTTACGATTGTTCCCTTTTCATTCAATTGTAATTTTCTCACAATGATGTACAATTATTTATACCATGATGCTCTGTTAGATATAAAATGGTGCGATCGATTATTAAATGGTGCACATTTATCTATTAAAATGGTGCATAATTCGATTATGGAAACGTGATCTTTATCACATCCGTGATTGTAGGGCGTCATTATGAGAAGGTGGTTACACAATTTTGTCTTTATAGGGTTTTTATATGATGTACAATTAGTTATACAATGATGCGCCATTTGTTAGATATAAAATGGTGCACGATTAAGTTATTAAATGGGAAGATGGTTACACCATTTTGTCTTCATAGTTCCTTTAGATGATGTACAATTAATTATCTGATGATCTTGTTTGCTAGTTATAAAATGGTGAACAATCGATTATTAAATGGTGCATAGTTCAGCTATTAAAATTGTGCATAATTCAGTTATGGAAACGTGATCTTTATCACATCTATGATTGTAGGGCGTCATTATGGGAAGGTGATTACACCATTTTGTCTTTATAGGATTTTTAGATGATGTACAATTAGTTATACAATGGCGCAGTATTAGATATAAATGGTGCACAACTAAGTTATTAAATGGGAAGATGGTTAAGTTATACAATAATGCACTGTTAGATATAAAATAGTGTACAGTCAATTATTAAATGTCGTACAGTTCAGCCATTAAAATGGTGCACAATTTCAGTTATGGAAGTGTGATATTAATCAATCTCTTGATTGTAGGGGGCGTGATTTATGGCATTTTGCTAGTTACTATTATGCATTTTCCACCTATTAATTAATTGATAAGTCAGTTATTTTTAACAGCAATCTGGACCATTGAATAAAAGGTGTGGATGGATGAGATCAATCCACACTGCCACACGGTAAGAGGCTGCCACACGAGATCCCATCCCTACATCTTAAACTAAATATTGTAAAGCGGACACATGAATTTTGATTCTCTATATCTTAAGAGGATACATAAGCAACTTAATATTATAATTTATATTAAGTCTAAAATTTAATAATAGATTATGAATATTAAGTCTAATTCCTCTTAATATTATTATTTATATTAAATCTAAAATTTAATATTATTATGAATATTATGTCTAATTCATTTTCTATTTTTTAATTTTTGTAATTAAATTTGATAAATTATTTTTAAAAAAAACACACAAAAAGAAACGGTTCGGTTAGACGGTTCCGATTCCAAAACCAAAATCGTGAGCCTCAATTCCGATTCTGGTTCCTTGTTTTGAAGGGGCCCAGGAGCGATTCAAAATCGTGGCCACCCCTAACTCAAATTAAAATTACCATGACGTGTAGGTTTGATTGAAGTAGCAATTTTAACATTTGTAATGGGTTGTAATGGGAGCCAATGGAATTTGGGGTGTGCTTTGAGTAAATTAAGCGAGAGATATTTATTTGAATATTATTTTTTTCCAACGATAGAGTTTTATTTAATAAAACTCAACCAAACTTCAAAATACAATAGAGCCAATTGGCTTAAGACCACACGAAAGAGTCAAGTGGGGAATTAACTGACCAATTCATGCAAATCCACGTCAATATTTAACACTTTCAAGACAACAATCTACAAGGAAAAATACATACCAATAAGAAAAATACATTAAAAAAGAACAAAGAAAAAAATTGTTACAAGGACATAAACTAAAACTCCATAATAAAATGGCTAGCGATTTCAATTTTGTGACAATCTCTTCGTCTTTTCTTCATTTATGCCTAGATCCAACTTCATTACGTATTTTTCTTCAATGGTAAGGGCGTCGAGAAAATCACCTCTTCCAACCGATCAACCTCCAAAATGACTTAGATAAAACCAAAAGGCCATATATGTTGCCAAATGACCAGTGTCCGAAAAGGAAGAAGTAAAAGAAAAGAAAAAAAAAAAAAAAATCCTTACAAAGGAAACTAGACACTCCCCATAAAAAGAGCTAAAGTCCCACAAGAGAAAAAAATCATTCTCATGAAGAGAAACTAAGAAAACAAGCAAGAAAACTAATATAATTAGGTGATTCCTCCATTCTCTCTAATGGAAGAATGGGGGATCGGATAGAAAAAATAAATTGGAGGATAGAAGGTTATGATGAGGAAGAGATTGTTTCCTTTGTCCTAAAGTTATTTGAATATTGTTTAAACATGCACAAATACTATTTTCATTGCATCAAATTTTATTCCAAAAGCGAGATTAATTTTTTTTGGTATGTAATTTGTCCAATATATTCGTTGTGATATTCGATTTCACGGACATGTTAGATTTGTATGTTAGATTAAATGTTATAGATCTGTATAAGTTTATAATTTTGTAAGGCTTGCAACTATTTTTTCACTTGTTGGTGTAATTAGTTGTAAGTTTCTTCATAAATTAAATGAAATTAATTTTGATTCAAAAATAAATTATACGTACAATTGCAAAGTTCTGGTATTACAGTTTCCAAAATTTAAATTTGAAAGAAATGGGAATTGTGTAGTGAATAATGATAAGAAAGCCATTTATTGTCAACATGCGACTAGATGATTTGTTATTGGGTAGTGATGTTTAATTAATTTGTGTGAAATAAAGCTTGAAGAGACATATTATTGATCTAGAATTTTATTGAAAAATGAAAGGAAAAAACACTCAAAATACATTCGGCGTCTCTTCAAATAATATTTTTTTAATAAACTCCAAACACAATTTTTAGTAATTTTATCTTGAACATCTTTCGAAATTGTTTTATATGCAAAAAATTTCTTTTTCTAATTTTTCAGAAATAGTGTAATATAATATAATATCGAACTTTTAATATATCATCAATTAGAAGTGTATTATTGAGTCTTGACAGTTGACATAACTCCTATTATGTTGAGGTGAGATATTGCTTATATATGTTGTATTACGCGAGCCAAAAGAAAAGTAATTAATTAAATAACAGTAATATTTACCTAAAATTAACAACATCTGGAAATAAGAATATATTTGTAATATAACTGAGACTACTATTTGTTAGTAAGTGTGAAATCATAATGGGAACACCAATTATTTCAGCAATTAAATGTAAATTAAAGGAATTTCAGATATCTGTCACATTAGTCCATTTCATTTTGACTTTGAAGAATGCCACATTATTCTTCCCATTTTATTTGGAAGCCTGAGATGATGTCCACCCATTTGTGGGCCCACTCTTGTGTGGTCAAGATCTGTTTAGAGAAAGAAAAAAGAAAAAAGAAAACGTAAGTAGATATTCCGTTAAATGGAGATATTGTATGTATGTGACATGTAATGTCCTGTTACTATCACATTCAAGCACACATCCAAAGCAAAAATAAAATTAATTATAACAGGTTTTTTTAAATCATTTTGAACTTCATCACCATTTGTAAAGAAGAAACTCTAAACTATTTCCAAATGGTCTTTAGAATTCTAAATTATTCATAAGAAGACTTAAATTTTCGAACCTTGGGATCATATAAAATTTAAATAGTGTCTACCGTAAAATAATTAATGAATTTGATTACTCTAAAATGTAGAATTTCAGAACCTCTTAAGAGCAATGTTTTGAAAAAAATTCCTACCCAACATGGTTTGATCATGTTTACATTTTAATTATGCTTATTATGTGATTAATGATTCTTTAAAAAAAATAATCAAATTATAATTCCTAATACAACTGACTCAACTTTAGCTCAAGTAACAAAACAGAACAATTTCCCATCAACGTGTTGATTTTATTTAAATGTTAATTACTTGTATAATTATATTACTACCAATTAATAGTCCGAAATTAATAAGTGCAAAAATAATGGGATGATTATTGTGATGGGACAAAAATTCTGAGGACATTAATATGGGTGTAAGTCTGAAAGTACGTAACTGAAGGTGTGTCTGCTTTTTCTTTTTCTTTCTTTTTCTCTGTCTTTGATGAGACATTTTTGATAGTGAATACTAACGGTATACAATCAATTTTTGAGGTACGTATTGGAATTTGTACCTCCGAGTCACCTTACTTAGTGCCTCCTAAATTTTCATCTGTTCCTACGCGCGGATAATTGAAATACATTTATGTATATGTTTTTTTTTAGTACAAGAATTATATGTATTTGTTAAGTTAATAATTTAAATTTCAATCTAATCTATAATTAGTGTGATCATTTTATATTATCATTGAGTAATAAGTCAAATATAATTAAACTTACTGTAATCGAAATTTATTTAAGTTTGGTTGACGTCTCTGATTCAAAAATAGTACTTAGGTTTGTTCGCTTGATTTAATAATATTAAGGGTCCATAAAGTTTTTAAAATTTGTTAAATATGTGGCTTTTGTAGATATTTGATTTTTTTTTTTTGATACAAAAGGATTCTTGACCAATGATATAAGAACATAACTACAATTTCATCAGTCCGCATGAGTCTTTGCTAGGCATTTGATTTTAATCCCAAGATATGTTATTCTTTTGAGTATAATATGTTGGGGTAAAACTTTCTTAGATTAAATATGGTGATATATTAATATAAATAATTAACTTTAATTATTATATATTATAATAAGTACATGTTTAGTTTAAAATTAAATTGTATTTAATTGGATAATATGAAATTGCTCCTTTAACACATGCATTCGATCCTATAGTATGTGCTTTTTTTTTCCCGAGAGAAAGTAGGCAAAATGTTATTAGAGATCATCTCCAAAACAATCATGTCGGCCAGATGATTGGGTATATCCCCTACAACCGCTCATTACAACGAAAACCAAATACATGAAAATGGGCGATCCGATTTCTAATAAAACTAGGGGCAGCGAATCAAAAGAAGCTGAATAGATCAAATATGTCATTTATGATATTTCCAAAGTATGATAAATCCTCTCGTCCGACGCCCCGATCAGTGGAAGAGGGATATGTTGTCCATTTCGATGTTCACCTTAGTCAACCGCATTTCTCGTCACGAGCTTCAACCCTTCTCGGCATGTTAGAGCCTCCACTATCTCCACCGATCCAACGTTTCCATAGCTTTTACTAATGTCTTAAGTATTTTTCCCGGTGGTTTCATATGATTACCCCAAGCCCAGTCCCTCGATCCTCTACCATTGAAGCATCGAGTTGATTTTGGCAATTCCACTAGTAGGGGGATACCACTGTTCGTTCAACCGTTGAGATGATGTCTAATCATCCTTTAAATGCCATTGTGTGCTCCTCTGTTATGGTCCACCCTTGTATTGCTAAAAATTAGCTTATTTCTTGCTTCCCAAATCGACCACAGTAGCATAACAAAAATAGGATGGCCATCACTTTCTCCTTCATCCATCACATACAACAACCACTCCCCAATTTTCCACATTTCCATGCCATCCTAAATCCGTATACGAAGAGGAGAGGCACGAAGAATCTTGAGCCATTCATAGTCTTGTAATGCATGCTCCAAGGTTTCAATCTCTATTCCACATCGACCGCAAATTGGATTAATGTCAACACCTTTTTATCCCAATTCTGCGTTCGTTGGTATAATACCTTGGGTGCATTTCCAGAGGAAACTTGGACTTTGGTGGAATAGGTAGACTCCATATCCATTTCTACATCTTGTTATTTGCCCTGGAAGACGATGTGGATCCTTGCTTGCATTCTGATGCCATTTTTCACAATTTTGTACTCAGATTTAATCGAATACTTGTCATCATTCGAAAAGTGCCATACCAATCGGTCCTTAGGTCTGTTGTATCCTATAGGAATTGCAAGGATGTTCTGGCGTCTGCAGGATTGAAAATTGCCCGAATCCTCTCCATATTCCATTCTGATTTATTCTGGCAGATTAGTTCATTCACTCTAAAGTGCTTCTCGAAGAATTATGGTAAGCGATTAGAGGTTTAAAATCAGGATTATCCAAGATCCATGGTCTGCCATACTCGAATGTTGTCTTCGTTTCCTATATCCCACTTTGAATGCCTTTTGCAAAGATTTTTCTTCTAACTACAATGCTTCTCCAAGTGTATGATGGATTATGGCCAATTGTAGCGTCAAGAAAAGAGCTTCACGGATAATATTTGGCTTTAATAACTTTGGATAGAAGAGAGCTCTCATTGTGAATAAGTCTCGGCACTGTTTTGCTAGCATCTCTTTGTAGGTCCCAAGGGGTGTCGATTAAATCTAAAATGAGGTTAAATAACCTTAACCAATTTTTTGATTTAAATCAACTTCATGGTTTTATCAAAAACAACTAAGTCTCTTGAGAGACAATTGGGTCAAACTGCATAAAGTTAACCACACAAATGCACGGTGAGTGAATTTGTTGATAGAGTAACTCAACTGAGTGAAGTTAGCTTTTTATAAAATCAGTTTTGTTGGTTTTTAACAGTGGAAGTCTTAACACCCTTTTAAGATTGGTTATCAGCACTTGTTTTAATCTTAGTTATTATCAGTTTGATAGAAAATAAGCACAAGTAAATAAATATGCAGAAAATAAATGTGTTGAAAGTAAATGACATAGATAATTTATTGTGGTTCGAGAATCGGGTAATTCCTCTACTCCACTCTTCTCCTACTCCAAGAGGAATATGCTGATGCAACTTTGACTTTGTTACAATAGTACAGATACAGTCCGAGCAAGCCTTGATCACACAACTGGCTTCACTCATGGGACTCAGCTCTTCGTAAGGCAGCTGCCTCATTACTTCAACTCTTCAAATCTTTCGGACTTGATCACGTAGCCCTTTGTCATATTTGAACCAGGTTCTATTTTGAACCTCACTGCACTTCCTTCACTTCGTGGATGTGGAGACCCTTGTTCTTTTAAAACAATTTTCCTTTTCAACTTGAAGTATATTTCCTTAAACTGGCAGGGTTGTGTTGGATAGAATTACTTGAATTTTAGGCCTAAGGATTTGAAATTTTTGCTTTGAGAGAGTATTGCGATGCTTGCTTGAATGCTCGATTTCTCTTGTGTCACGTGTTATATCTGTTGTACCTCTCTCCGAAAATTTCTCGGCCTTTTATAGTGAGAGTTTGAAATTTGTCCGTTGAAGAGATAGAAAAATCTAAACTTCACTTCTTGTTCATTGGCTTGTCTTGTTCTTCAACTCTTGATGTTGACCCAACCTTTGGATTAACTACCCGCGTGCAATGTACCAGGAGTTACGCAAGCATTCCATTGGTTCCTTCTACTTGCATTCTTTCAACAAGACAACTTTTTAGGGTTGCGAGTCATCTCTAGCAAATTGGGTAAGTCTTGACTTTTCTTTGCAAATGAATTCTTGACTTTCTCTAAATCCTTCAACTGCTTTTTACCACTTTAAGTTAAAGTCTTCTCCTTGATTCTTGGATGACTCTGCCGTAAGTCTCTTGAAAGACACAAATTGTTTGACTTGACCAAGTTCTTCTTGTCTACTCGGTTGCGATATATTTGAATCTTAACTGCACTTCTTGACAAGTCTTGACATCTTCAACTTGGCCGCTTGATAACACAACTAACTTTCTAACTCTTTACAAAGTTAAAATACATACGAAAATGGGGTGCCAACTTTCTAATCTAAGTTTTCTAAGCATCATCAATATCTATACAAATAAATTTCATAACAATTTTTCCTTTTTTATGATGCAAAACTTAAATACATTGTAAAGTCTTTGAAATTAAAAATAAGCGAAAAGAATGTATCATTTTATTCATGAATCGTTCAACAACTTGCATTATTTTGTGTATTTATAAAGAATTGTAAATATACAACAAAATTTCTAGAAACAACTAACTCCTAGCGTCTTGTTCATCTTCTTTTCTTCTCATCTTCCTCTCATCTTGGCCCGATCTTCACGCCTCTTCTTCGCTCCTCTTCTTTCTTTTTTCCTCATTTCATAATCAGCTTTCGGCTTTCCTTTTCCATTCTTTGAATCCTTTGAGCATCTTCTTCATATTTTCTCGGGCAAGCTTAGGCGCTTCCGAGAGATGCTTCTCTATTCGAAGCTTCATCAAAGCCCATCCAATATACAAAGTCCTTTTTCGGAGGATTGATTGACATGATTCCACTTAGTCTCTTTGGTGGAGAGCTTAACTCTACCACCAGACACAGAATCTCTTCCTCGACCTCTTTCGGATCCTCTCACCTCATACTGCATGGCCGCTTCCCTTGAGAGTTTGAGTGGTGACTCTTCGAAGTTGTCTCATATTTTCTTAATTAATATACTTAGCTCTCCTACACATACGAACAACTTTGAAAAATAATTTTGCATTTGAATATACTACGACAACCTTGAAAAAGTGTACAACACATATTTTCACACTTATTAGGAATGTAAACATGACTAAAACGAAATTAGCGATGAAGGTGCTCTGTCTGATTATATGAAAAATTAGTTTTCAAAGATCGAACACAAATACATATGTTTGATTATTTTTTTATGATTATGAGGTATGATATTTTTTTTTGTTTTTGACTTTATCAACAAAAAGTTTTCTATATATTGTTTGATGCTATATTAAAATTATTACAATACATGAGATATAATTCATAGAAAATTAGAAAAATGCACATGTTATGGTACAAAACGGACGCCTTATAGTTATACACCTATGCATTGCACGACCAAAAGACTAGTATATATAAAGAGAGACTATTCTCGAATTGTAACCAAATATATTTCCTTACCCATTTTTCATTTCTAAAAAAATAATAAAAATTCTTCTAAAAAATGTAATAAACCTTATGAAAAAAAAAGAAGTACTAAATATTTGTGATTTTATTATTTATGGTAGTCAACTTGCTTTCAATAAATTAGTACTTTTTAAAATAATATAAAAAAATAGAGTTTTAGGTTTCCAAATCTATGTGTATACTGCATTAATTATTAGATATGTTTTTTTTTTTTTACTTTTTCTTATTTAAAACTAGTCTTTACCCATACAATACACGAGGTGTATATCTAGGGGTGTCAATTTGGGTTGGGTCCGGAAATATTATTTACTATTTTTCATTGATGAAATTAAAAAAATATCATACCTCATAATTATGCAAAAATACATTCAAGACTATGTATTTGTGTTCGATCTTCGAAATATGATATTTCATATAACTGCACAAGATGCAACTTTATCGTCCATTTCATTTTAGTCATATTGTAATTCTTAATAAGTGTGAAAATTAAATTGTCATACTTTTTTTCAAGGTTGTCATAGTAAACTCGGATTCAATTTTTTTCCAAAGTTGTTAAATGCGTATAAATTAGGAGAATAGATTTTTGCAAAAGTTTATTGTGCGGATGGAGATCACAGTGTTGCATATATTAAAGGTCTCAACTTCAACTTTGTTAAGCATCGGCAAACTCTATGACAACGACTACAATGTAGGATTCAACATGAGGATATGCGGATCAAGGATCTTTGAATATAATGAGATTGTGCTTTACAAGAACAAGCGAAAAGAACATGTATGTAGTGGATTGGTCTCATTGCTACACCAAGCACATGTACGCTGGCAAAAGCAGTAGAATCCGATTGGTTTGGCATAAGAAACGAGTCACAGAATTTCAAGACAATCAACAAGCTTGCAAGGAGTCATCTTGTCGAAGGATTGCTGACTCGATTATCTGAAAAGAAAGTATATGTGATGCATGCGGATGGGAAAGCAAATAAAACCATCTTTCAATCATAAGCGAAGTCCTTTCTTCAACAAGAATATTACATCATTTGCATATGGATTTATTTGATCTGTTGAGCTAGCTAGCATCGGTGTAAAAATACACCTTACATGGACAATTTTCATGTGTAAAAAGAAGAAAACAACTGCGGTTGCCTCGGTGATGAGAAGAGTTCAAATGAAAAGAGTCATACCATTATAAATATAAGATCGGCAAAGGGAACCCGGTTTGTCAATGGGATTATAACTCGGATTGTGTTGAGAATGGTATTGCTCATGAGTTATCAACATCAAGGACTCCTACATAGAATGGAGTAGGAAAAAAGAAGGAATAGAACTCTCAAGGAAGAGGGAAAGGACAATGTTAGGCCCCGGAGTTTGGATTACTAAGAGATTTTGGTGAAGCCATAAATACAACATGCTATACTCATAATAGATGCATGATTAATAGACAATTAACCAAGACTCCTATGAGATTTGGACGGGAGAAAGCCAAATGTTGGATATTTCAAGATTTTTGGATGTAAGTGCTTCATCCACAACAATGGCAAAGATAATTTGAAGGCTTTTGATCTTTAAAGGATGAAGGTATCTTTTTGGGATACTCGGTGAGAGTAAAGCCTATAGAGTGCTAAACAAGAGGACTATGGCCACAGAAGACTCTATCCATGTGGTGTTTAATGAGCCAAATATGAATGGAGAAGACATTAATGAGTTAGCTGAGAAGTAGAATCAACCAACTATGCAGAAGAGTCCTTATGTTGAAGCGGATGTGAGAGCACTCAACCACGAAGATGACGAGATAGTCAATCTCAAAGACAAACTGGAAGGTCTGATTGAATGATGATAAAGAAGTTGTTCAAGACAACTTAGCCAAAGGACTGAATCATCAGACTTACCGACGGATGTGAGATGGTGAGAGACCATCCACCGAGTTAATCATTGGAGATGCTCGAGAGATGGCATAAGAACCGATCGAGCACAACATGAAGCTATGTTTACTTGTTTCATTTCCCAAATTGAGCCCTAAAGATGTGTCTTAAGCATTGGAAGACACCTATTGGATTCAGGCTATGCGAGAAGAGTTGAATCGTTTGAGAGAAACAAAGTATGGGAATTAGTTCAAAGGTCAACCCACCAAAATGTTATTGGTATTGAGTGGGTATTCGAAAAAAAGCAGGATGAATGAGGAAGGATCCGTTTATCGAAATAAAGTAAGATTGGTAGCTAAAGGGTATTGCCAAGAGGAAGGTATAGATTTTGATGAAACCTTTGCTCCTTTGCGATTGGAAGCAATAAGGATGTTTTTACTTATGCTGCACATAAGAACTTCAACGTATATCAAATGGATGTGAAGAGTGCATTTTTTGAATGGATATTAGAGAAAGAAGTCTATGTTGAACAACTTCTAGGTTTTGAGCTAAAAACTATTGGAGATAAGGTCTAAGCTCAAGAAGGCACTTTGTATGGATTGAAACAATCACCAGAGCATGGTATAACACATTGTCTCGATTTCTAATTGACAATGGATTCACCAAAGGCAAAGTTGGGATTGAAACACTCTTCAAGATTCAAGATGGAAGAGTATATTGCTTGTTCAAATATATGTGGATGATATCATATTTGGATCCACACAAAGAGGCGTGTGACAAGTTCTCAAAACCTCATGCAAGGAAGTTTGAAATGAGCATGATGGGAGAGCGATTTTCTTCTTAGGACTTCAAGTCAAGCAATTGAAGGATGGAACCTTCATAAGTCAAACCAAGTATACCAGGGATTTAATTAAGAAATTTGGTATGGAAGAGAAGTCATCAGTGAAGATTCCTATGAACACCTCGGTCGAAGATGGATATGGATGCGGATGGCAAAGTTGATCAAACTAGATATAGAGCCCTCATTGGATCATTGCTCAATTTAATAACAAGCGGGCGGTTATCACCTTTGTAGGTGTATGTGCTAGATTTCAATACGCACCAAAAGAGAAGTCACACGATCGCAACTAAGAGAATCCTAAGGTATTTAAAGGGATACCAAGAAGTTGGCTTATGGTATCGAAAGGAAGGAGGATTCAGCCGGTAGGATACTCGGACTCGGACTATGTTGGATGTAGAGGACAGGAAAGAGTACATCGTACTTGTTAAATGCTTGAAATAGATTAGTTTCTTGGTTCAAGAAACAAATTCAATAGCTAAATCCACAACCGAAGCGAGTACATAATGCTAGCGGTATGTTGTGCCCAAGTTCTCTCGGATGAGACAAAGAATGAGAGACTATGATATAGAAGAAAGAGAGATTCCAATTATGTGTGATAACACTAGTGCTATTGTGCAATCACTCATAATCCAGTGTTGCACTCGAGAATAAAGCACATTGATGTCGGTATCATTTATAAGATATGATGTTGAAAAAGAAAGACATCACCTGGAATACATCTCAACCGGAGCGCGAGTTAGGGGATATATTCACTAAACCTCTATGTGAATCGAGATTTGAAGATCTTAAGAATGAGCTAGGGTTAATTGAGCCGTGAGTTAGGACACTCGGGGAAGACTCAATCAATGAAAACAATGTAGAGAATGAAAAATGAGCAAGTTTCACATTTAACCAAGTGAAACGACTGGATGCGAAATCACCAGACGGAGTTACCTGGCAATTTAATGATTTAATGTGAAGTGAGAAGCGAGTTAAGTCACTTTTGGATGATAGGCGAGTTGTTTATGAGCTAAGTTGATAAAACACATCGTTTTTACGCACGCCGGAATGTTTTAAGGATTACGCCAGTAATTATGGATGTCGAACAAAAAGCGACGTTTAGGCCTGATTGGATATAAATCTGCTTTGCGTTTAATGCGGGAAATTAATGCGGTTTCAAGGTTAAATCCACGACCATCGATTTTGATCTAATTTTTCAAATTCCAAACCGAATCCTTTCAAGTCCAATATAATCCAAAAACATATTTTCTCTTTCCTCACAAAAACTCTCTCGTCTTCAACAAGCAAAGGAATTCTCTCTGGGAAAGCAAAAAACTCCTACTTTTTAAAATGAGATTTTACATTATATTCACCATTTATTTTCATAAAAATGGAAGCATCGCATTTATTTTATCAAGATGTCGAGAAGATCCACTCGGGGATCGTTGTAGACTCAAGGAATCTTTAAACGGGTACGTGTGGCCCTGGTGAAGAAGATTCTTTGAAGCTCGAAAATACGATGAAGGATTTTCTCACTATGGAGTTCTCGCATATGTATCTCATGAAGAAGTTGCAATGTTTTATGTTAATGCTAAAGTGCGATGATGAGATTCGATCATTTTGTCCATAGCAAGGCCATAAAAATCAATTTTTTCGACCTTCTTAACATTGTAAGTTTCCTTCGAAGAAGGCCGAAAGAAATCGGGAGAAAGGCGTGAACTTAGGCTGCGGTTTGGAAGAAGATAGCCAAGCCGAGTCGGATGTGAAGGCTGCTATACAACGAAGGAATTGATAAAGGAAGATTACCATAGGTGATGGACATGTATCTAAGTGCGTTGATATGAAGTTCAAGCAACTTTAATCGGTATCTCAAACATACCAGTGGTGATGGTTGCGATCATGGAAGAAGAAGATCAAGCTAAGGTGAGTTTGTCTTCAACTGTATTTGCTAGAACGTAATCAATAAGACCATCAAGGAGGATGGAACATTTGGATGCTCGTTGGGTATGGCACAGTGATAGGCCATTTGATGGAAGTAAAGGGATTGCCTAAGACATGGAAAACCATTCCATGTGAACAATAAGATTTTCAAGGCAAACTGTCTGGGCTCGGAGAGGAAGGAGCATGCAAGAAAAGGCGACACGGTGAGGTGAGTGGTGACCTGTCAGCGAGAAAACACGGCAACCGCTCGACTCTATCTCCCCAGTCTATCGAGAAGAAGAGAGCTGCTGCAGATAGCGGCACTTGCCCCGGCCAAGTCGAAAGGTTCCTTCCCTGCAACGGCTGGTAGGAGCGAAAACACCTAATGTCCCGGTGAATCAAGCCCCGCCCCGCGGCGAAAAAGAAAAATTTCGCCGTACCTTCTCCATCATGAAGAAATAGCGTCACGATGCCGAAAAGGCAAATGGTCGAAAAAAGAAGACGATTGAAGAAAAGGCTTACTTTTGATGAGCACGAGAATGCGAGCGAAATTCCTTGGTTCCAATAAAAAAGAAGGTTATTCAAAAGTTTTAGTGGAGAAGCCAACCGAGAGTCTACATCACTTACGAAAGAAACAACGGTGATCTCGAAGAAGCGATCGAAAATCACCGGGCGCCGAGAAGACCGGCGTGTCCAGTGCTTGATTGTAGAAGACCCGTGTTCATGAGACAAACTGTGGGAAAACAAGGAGCTGCGGCGACAGTGAGTCTCTTGAGAAAGAGCCGCCCAATCCCCTCGGTGTGGAACGTACATGAAGAGGAGCAAGCTCCACTTGCCATGATCCAGGAAGAAGGAGATAATGATGATGTTATTATGCTATCTCCTGTCTATCACGATATTCAAGAGAGATTGAGGGATTGGAGAAATTAGGAGCCGAGTTACTCCAGGCGAATTTGAGCACCCGGAAGCGTGTTGAAGAAGAAGAGAGCTCTTAAGCCCTCGGGAAACATCTCAGTCCCCTTTTGCTCTTGATGAGGATTTACGCATGACTATCGCCGTGATATGAAGGATGATGAAAAGAAAGGCTTTGGAGAAGGCCAAGGCCGATCGGCTTAAT